>CAXDID010000804.1:0-134111 GCA_963988835.1 Hexamita inflata | reverse complement strand
GCGGAATTTTTAAATCTTACGGATTTAAGGTTAAATTAGAGTATTAGCCGATTTACACCACTAACAGCTTTGGGAAAGATATAAAGTTTAAAAACTTTGGAGCTAGTAGACAGCGATTGTATTAATATTAAGCCGATTGGAAATCTTAAATAGCTTACTCATTTGACTATAATTAAGTGTGGAGTTAGGGATTTGTCAGTATTAAGTTCGTTACTTAATCTAACCACACTAAATGTAGTGTAAAATAACATTAATAATATCTCAAATTTACGTAAATTAGTAAATCTTAAATAACTAAATTTATAATTTAATCAGGTCAGAGAGATTAAAGTAATTTCGAAGTTTATCAATTTGGAGGAATTAAACATATCAGGCAATTATAATGTTAATATTGAGCCGATAAAGAACTTGAAACACGTGAAATATTTATATTTAAGTAGTATAGGTCTTAGAGACCTGTCTGTGATTAGAAATTTATAAAATATTGAGTATTTGGATGTTTCTTCAAATGAATTAGTAAATATATAAGATCTTCTCAACATGCACAGACTAAAAGGATGTAATTTATCGTTAAACAAAATAAGTTCGTTTTATGATCTATAAAATAGTAGTTTTCACTAGTTTAATGAATTCTTCTAAACAGCGAATTAAAAGCAAGCAACAAAACGGGATATTAAGAAATCTTATTAAATTCGTATAATATATTTACTAAACGAACACCTGATAATGTGCTAACCAAAATTAAACATTATGAAAAAACTATTTGATTTAAAAATGAAAGGGGTGGGATTGAACTTATAAAAGGCTGCTAACAACCATCTCAATTTTTCCAATATTGTTTCAAGTTTATTCCACTAAATTGTTGTTGAAGAGACACAACAGTGAAATATCTACATAACCTTGCTGACTCCGCCATAGATATTTTGAGTTTTACAGTTCAACAGTATATAACATTGTTATATTTTATTCATTTTTTAATGTTTAATTGTTTCACTTCGGTTTTGGTAAATAAATGTTAATAATAATCTATGATCGATGTGTATATTACATTTTATTACGTTAAATATTTAATCCACTCCACTACCGCAAAATTTAAATGTCGTCACTTGAAGATTTATTGGATACACCTTAAATTCAGTTTAACACATATTTGGGCTTTGGTGGACATCTTACCAAAGGTTTACATTTATTACCGAATGGACAAGAATTAGTTTATGCTGCTGGAAATCAGATTGCATTTTTACGCATTCAGGAGAAACCAGATAAGGAAAAGTTGAATAAAGTACAACCATTAACTAGACGTGTTGGTGGCGGTGCCGCTCCTCCACGCCAACGTGCTTTCGGTGGAACTACAAATGCTCCACAAGCTTCTCGTATTTTGACTTCAACTTAGAAGAAGCCAGTTTTTGAGGAACCAGAGACTCTTGATGTCCCACCACAGGAGGACAACAATATTATCGTTCCAGGCTCTCTTGTACGTCCAGTTCTCGTTTCTGGTCACAAATATCCAATTACTGCAATGTCTTTATCAGCTTCTGGCAAGTATCTCATATCCGGTACTCAGTCACCAGTTGGTGCTCCAGCCGAAATTATCGTTTGGGACGTTGAGTAAAAGAAACCACTAAACATCCAAAAGCAACACAAGGGCAGTATTACCGACATTGTAATCTCACCTGACGAGTCTTTCTTCGTCACTCTCGGTGAGGACAATCTTATGGTTGTTTATCCAATCTCTGCCGAGTATCATCACCCACTTTATACAGTTATGGGAGGTGGAATTGCTTTTTCTTGTTTACTATGTGAGTAATTATATATTAAAATATTTTGCCACTTCTAATGCGGATGACAAATTCCAATAAATAATCTCAAGTTGGAGATTATTCATGAACTACTCATTAACACAAGAGGGCCAAAAATATGATTTCGATCGTATTAGACCATAATCGACTATTCCAAGTCGGTATTTAATATTCCAAAAAGGAAAAATAGAAATTACCACATGCAATAAAAGGACGGCAATGACAAAAATAAACGCGGTAGAAGATGTTTAGGGAAGGTCAACTAATTCACTTAACAAACTTAGGCAGTTCTGAAGCGTTTGTATTCTCTTCATTTCTGGGTCCAACGGATGAATTCATAAAATATTGTACCAATCTGAACTAGTTATCTCACTTGTTTAAGATGTCCCTGTGTAATTTCTACGTTTTAGTCAACAAAACTAATTTATGAAAGATTTTATCTCGAAAATATATGGTAGTTAAGCCTGATTGGAGAAAAGAATAAGAGGATCCAATGATTGGTATACGGACGCAATATGTAATTTATAACTAGTAGCGCAAGCACTGGACCTGCAGAGGACCTCGGTGTTCATCTTCAACTGGGTCAATCTGAACGATTTTAGGTATTTCTTAATCACGAAAAACAATGGAGGACTTTTTCTTTCAATCTCAACCGGGAGCTCAAGATGAAGTATTGGTACTTCGCTTAATTAGAATTATAATTCAGGTAGTTACAGTCGCTTTCATTCTCAATATTCAAATACTGAATGCATTTTTGTTTCTTGAAGAATGGAATCAAGTGGGTTAGTCGGGCCCAGCATTAAATAATATATTGATGCTACTCTAAAACAACAGTTATTTTACTTATGATCTTCCACTTCCATTTCATAATGAGAAATCAATTTTCTTGATTGTTAAATTATACAACGTTAGGTAAAGTTGAAACTTATTATTGAAGTATATACAGAGTTATATACGTTAATTATTGTAGCACAGCTATCCAAGGCTCAACCAGGCCTTGATGTGATTGAAGCACTTTACAAATCAATAGTAAATAGAGTTAATGAGTGTATTGATGAGGAAGGAGAACACACTCATTATTGAGCCGGGCAGTGATATAAGTAAGATTCAAATAATAAACTTCATTCTTCTTCCTAATTCAAAAAAGCATTTCGAGGGCCCACCACTGTACTCCATTGGCTGGTCGTCAGTTCGTTACTCCAAAGCCATTAACTGCGATGATATGCGTTAATCCAAACCTTCTTATAATAGGTGGTGACGATTTCCTCACTTTCGTTTCAGTTGATTTGAAGGGGAGAACTCTTTCTGACAACCCAGTCCGTGTTCCGATTAGAAGAAGGTATTCCTGCTTCAAGTTGGTTGGCGACTTCGTTTACGGTGGTACTGAGCAGGGTGATGTGCTCAAGATCGATTTCTAGAAGCAAACTGCTTTGCAATCATGCCCGTCCAAGAAGCCATTCGTGGGCGCCGTGACCAGCATTGTCGGAAACGACCAGAACAACGTGATTTGCTCCACCACTGCTGGACGTGTGTACCTGATCAGAACTGACACCATGACCCCAGTTTCCAGCAACGAAATCGCAACTCAAACTGGTGCCTCCCAAGCAACTGCTACTACCTCGGCTTTACAACTCTCAGCCGCTTCCCTCTCAGCTGCCTCGCCTCTAGCCAGGTGTGTCTCAGCCAATGCAACTGGTATCAGCTGCATGGCAACCTGCGAGAACAGTAAATACGCCTATGCCATTGGCCCAAACGCCCTTGCCCGTGTGAATAAATCATCCCTTGAGTCGAGATTACTCCAAACTGCTCCTCCAACAATCGTTTCTCCGGCCGGAATTCAGTCCCTTTCAACTCCAATTGACACGTCCAGGATCTACGTTTCAGGCTGCGGTTCGTTCGTCTCCGTTTGGAGCAGCTAAACGGGTGTTGAGCTCCTCAGAATAAACGTTCCGAATGTGTTCTGCAACTGTGTTCAATTAACTCCAGACGGAAGTCAAATAATTTCCGCCTGGTCTGACGGCTGCCTGAGGTCTTTCGCACCACAATCAGGAAAGACCATATTCTGCTTGCAGAATGTGCACGCTGGAGGCGTGACTGCATTTTCTTTGAGTAGAGACGGCGCGTTCTGCTTCACCGGAGGCGAGGACTCTAAAGTATGCGTCGTAGACGTGTGCACCTAACAAGTGCTCCAAGTTTGCTCTGGACACAGAGGAAGAATCAACTCGGTCACCACCCAGCTTGTAGCCAACAACCAGCAAGAACTAGTCACCGGATGCCAAGGCGGATTCGTACAACACTTCCACATCATTCAGCAAGGAAACCAATGCCAAATAAAACCAATCTGGAACTCACGCGCTGAAGGAGACGTGAAGGGATGTGCAGAACTCGAAGACGGAAGCCAAGTGATCGCATGCGGTTCGGGCGGCCTCACCTGGTTCAGCTGCGGAAAGAACGCAGGAGCTGTTGTAAGAGCCCTCCCACTCGTAGCCGGAGGCACCTCATTATGCAAAGAAGAGAGAGGTGACGTCTGTAAAATCGTCATCGGATGCGCCGACGGTCATATATTCGTTGTTGACTGGGACACCGGAAAAATCGAAAAACAACTCTGCGTATTCTGCGGGCAAGTATCAACTTGCTGCGTCAGAGAAGGAACAGTGTTCTGCGGTGGAGTTGACGGTGGTATCGTCAGCTTTGACCTCTGGGAGTGAAATGTCACTAAATATGTTACAGTTATGGGAGGTGGAATTGCTTTTTCTTGTTTACTATGTGAGTAATTATATATTAAAATATTTTGCCACTTCTAATGCGGATGACAAATTCCAATAAACAATCTCAAGTTGGAGATTATTCATGAACTACTCATTAACACAAGATGGCTAAAAATATGATTTCGATCGTATTAGATCATAATCGACTATTCAAAGTCAGTATTTAATATTCCAAAAAGTAAAAATAGAAATTGCCACATGCAATAAAAGGAGGGCAAGGACAAAAATAAACGCAGTAGAAGATGTTTAGGGAAGACCAACTAATTCACTTAACAAACTTAGGCAGATCTGAAGCGTTTGTATTCTCTTCATTTCTGGGTCCAACGGAGGAATTCATAAAATATTGTATCAATCTGAACTAGTTATATCACTCGTTTAAGACGTCCCTGTGTAATTTCTACGTTTTAGTCAACAAAGCTCATTTATGAAAGATTTTATCTCGAAAATATATGGATGTTAAGCTGGATTGGAGAAAGGAATAAGAGGATCCAATGATTGGTGTACGGACGCGATATGTAATTTATAACTAGTAGCGCAAGCACTGGGCCTGCAGGGGACCTCCGTGTTCATCTTCAACTGGGTCAATCTAAACGATTTTAGGTATTTCTTAATCACGAAAAACAATGGAGGACTTTTTCTTTCAATCTCAACCGGGAGCTCAAGATGAAGTCTTGGTACTTCGCTTAATTAGAATTATAATTCAGGTAGTTACAGTCGCTTTCATTTTCAAAATACAAATAATGAATGTATTTTTGTTTCTTGAAGAATGAAATCAAGTGGGTTAGTCGGGCCCAGTATTAAATAATATATTGATGCTACTCTAAAACAACAGTTATTTTACTTATGATCTTCCACTTCCATTTCATAATGAGAAATCAATTTTCTTGATTGTTAAATTATACAACGTTGGGTAAAGTTGAAACTTATTATTGAAGTATATACAGAGTTATATACTTTAATTATTGTAACACAGCTATCCAGGACTCAACCAGGCCTTGGTGTGATTGAAGCACTTTACAAATCAATAGTAAATAGAGTCAAGGAGTGTATTGAGGAGGAGGGAGAACCCGCTCATTATTGAGCCGGACAGTGATATAAGTAAGATTCAAATGATAAACTTCAATCTTCTTCCTAATTCAAAAAAGCAATTCGAGGGCCCACCACTGTATTTACTATAACAATAATATTTACTATTACAATTATTTGTTTAATTATATTTATTTGATATAATTTCACTCATTCTCTGGTATTCACATTCCGGTACATCCTTTATTATCCTAAAAAGATACACTGTAATCTTCGCCTAAATGTTCAAGAAATTCTGTTCTAAACGCGATTCTCTATTATATTAGCAGTTCACCGACGGCTTGAACAATTCCTTGATTAAGCTCTGTCGTTATATGAGCTTCGGTAGTTTGCTTCATAAGTGAATTGGATATTTCAAATCCTTTGTCGCTCATTACTGCTACTATAGGTGTTTGTTTTAATTATTTAATCATTTTAAGATTATTTTTTAAGAATGAAGCTATTTTGTTTTGAAGTGATTGTTCTTTTGGAATAAGTATAAGAACCGCAGATGGTTATAGAATCTATAGTTATTCAACTTGAAAAGATTAATCTGATAATTAACGGAATTAAAAAATTATTCTTGCAGTACTGCTTTTAAGCTAAAAATCTGATGAAAATGGAATTCCGTTTGTAAGTTATTAAATATCTGATGAAGATGCATCTTTGATCATAAATTACAATTATTAAAGATAATAACTTTATTCAAGGTTGGGTGGAATAAGAACAAGGTAATTGAATGAATATTCCATGATTAGAGGATGTGAAATCGATCTTATTTAAATATTTGATAATATTTTTGTCATTTCCCACTCCCATACCGCAATTATGTAAGAAAGAATTTATTGCTCAGAGCAAATTAAAATTCCAGCTTCTTACCCAGAGATTATGAAGCAATATTCAAAATCTGTGCTTGCAGAATAGCCTTCAGATTTAATTGATTTTAGCATAAAGTATTTCGGTAGACTAGCTTCTGAGAAAACTGCTGCGCCTGCATAACCTTTCATTCCAAATGTGAAGTAAATCAGCGATTTGTACAAATCCGACCTAAAATCAGCACAACCTGCTCAGATTCCGTCCGTGCTCAAGTCGGTTGTTCCAGAGCACGTTCTCTCTCAGATAAATACCTGGCATAAATTTGCTACTCAGCAGCTCAAAATTGAAGCAGATTCTGCTGAGCAACCAAAATTATACTTAATAATTCTGTTCTGCCTCGTTTCTCCTTCAATGTACGAGGTCTTGAGTTCTGTATTCTATTGCCTTCAAAACGGAAAAATGGGTTACATCAGTGCAAATGACTGTAAATTCGTATTTGGAGTGCTTAGCAAACTCGACTACAGAATTGAAAAGAATGCTCTGGACGCGGTGAAGGAAATAACTGCCTAGAAAACGGACGTATTCATTGACGATATCGTCGCCAAACTCGGGATTAAGAAGTGACAGGTTTTATTTGATAATAATTTATTATACACTATCGATGAAGTTTTAGAGTCAAACTACCGGAAGACGAACACTGTATCTGGTGGGTTCGGAGTAACCATCATTTGACAATTGAAGACTTGGAATATGAGCGAGTTTTATATCATATAGTTTAATCAATAATTGATAATTATAAATAACATAAATAATAAAGAAAATTAAAGAAATAAAATTAACATAAAGAAATAGAATAACCATACGAATAACCTAACGTTAATTAATACAATTAAACCACGTTCATATAGTTCCCCTTCTCCTCTCGTACGTCAACGTACACTGCAGCCAGACGAAACTCAGGATAATAACCACCGTGCACAGAATCAGATAATAATCGATTTGAACGTTCTCGTTTACGACCACGTTCTTCGTAACGGCTATTTGAGTGTTCAAGAACGAGATGAGAACGGTCACATCCTTCTGGTTAAGTCTTATGTACTCGTATAGCGTTTTGTTCTCCAGTTAATAATTTAAGCAGTAAGTACCAGATTCACGGATCTAGTGATCACCTGGGAAATGAATCTGCCCGCGAATCATCAGCAAATCGTTGTGATTCTGAGTGAAGAAACGGGGAGCACCCACCATGTAAAAAGCTTGAACTTGGTAGTAGTCGTTAACCTCGCCGAAATTTGTCGAGTCGAAGCACATGTGCGACATATTCAATGTAGACTTATGCGATACAAAATGAGTTGCACGAGCACTCATGATGACCTCAATTTCCTTCACAGTTACCCCACTTAGCTTGAAATCGCGCAACAAAATACCACGCGGATTCTTCATCAAAAATACCTTCTGTATATTTTACAAACATTGCTACTCGCCATATTCGTCATTGATGCACTCCAACCAAAATTTTGTTGACTTCTAGAAACTCATATCAGAAACGAACTTAAACTGAACCGAAACGTTCGCTTCATCATCAATCACACGTAAGATTCTTTCAACCGAGTCCACATTACCGATAAACTCACTAACTGGTTTGTTACAATTCACTGCTGAATCGTTAAGAATAAAAGTTAACCTTATGAGACTTGGGAAGAACACAGCTTCCTAAAACGGCATGTAGCAATCAAAATCTCGTACAAATGTTGATGTTACAGTAGATATCTAGGTAAACACTGAAAACTCAGACGCCCTTGAATATACTCCTAACGCGTTCGGAATAGCAGCTGGAAGAGAAAGCGTGAAATTTATCATGTTATTCAAAGAAGTTGAAAACTACTCCATGATTCTGTTGCAAACAGATTGATCAGTATCCGTAAAATCAGTATCACAATTGAAGGTAAATTGAGTAAACAACTACGTAAGTGAAGATATTCCCGCCAAATCAAATTATTTGGACAAATAAAAATCTGGATACACAAAAAGAGATACAGTGGCCTTTAAACTTTGCTGATATTGTAGTTAACAATTTCCAGGTATCGCTGTAATTGTAAAACTCTTTAAGATTGTATCATACTAAACTTACCCCTCTTATAAACAGGTCAATCGATCATATTTACCTATTTTAAATGTTGAAACCACATCTTATACAATAGTATTCGTTTCTGGAAAGGTTAAGGTAAATTAAACAGATGTAGCCGCGAAAGCAGAAGCACAATGATTAACACTATCAGAACACGGAAATTCCAGACTAACAGAACTATTCAACTTTATTTAAGTTGGATATGTATATATAAATCCGGAAAAATCTAAAGTTATTATAAACGATGATGATACTAGCAACGAACACAATTTAGATTCCTATGAGTTATCAGAAATCATTGTCGCAAGAAATTTGGGATTATTTGATTGTTTCGAAAGAATTATTGTTGTGTTATCTGTAAAACAGTTGAGCTGAAAAACCATTTTGATTATGTTTATCATTATCTGAAGTGGAATATGTTTAAAATAAGTATTAATAGATTAAATACCATCATAATATATAAATGTTTAAAACATCAAATTAATACTTATAAACAGTGTAATAATCAAGTGTAATAATCACATATAAATCTCTCTCAGTTATGAAAGTACAGTAGATAATTGAACTATTACCTATGAGTTCACATATTTATATCATAGATAGAATAACTATTCGGTTAAAGAATAGTAATCCTACAGCCAAAAGCTTCCAATTAACAAGCTTTTTAACACTTATATGTTGTGTGACGATCTTTTCTTGCTAGATTACAGCATAAATAGAATGAACGATCGTAGTTTAGTCATTGCATAGCCAGCTCACTGTTGACATTAATAATTTATTTATTGCTTTTGTCATGTGTTTTACTTCAAAATATATTATCATTAGTGTATAATATATTAATATAACGCTGCATTTTAATCCACTCCACATCAATCATACATGGCCGTGAACATAATGTTGGAGACGTAGTATTAGCAGCTTCTTTTGACTCCTGCTGGGTTTAAGATTTAGGGTATAAAGGCTCTGATTGTGGATTAGTTCACTTTGGAGTACTTGACAATGACGTAAACCAAGGAGAGGCTAGCTCGCGATGAGCTGACCACAACTATATCGGTGGACAAAATTGATGATTTTGCCTTCATGCCGAACGTGACTGGAATTGCGTTCATGAAGCCGACTGACGAGAACATCGCCCACTTAGTAAAGAACCTGAGCAGGCCGAAGAAGTCCTTCTCCCAGCTCCACCTCGTTTTCACTAACGAGCCAACCGATGCCCAGCTTGACCAGCTCGCCAAAGCTGACGCCGAGCACCAGATCATCGCCTCCGTGCGCACACACTACGGCGAGTTCTACCCAATCTCGGAGAACCTAATCTGCTCTGGCGTAAACGACGTGGACCAATTCTGCGATATTTTGAAGCGCTACGACGTGAAGCCGTTCGCCGTCCGCTTCCAGAACAACTCATCCGAGGCGAAGAAGTTCGCAGAAGCAATTGAACAGGATCTGAACGCGAGAACGTTCACCTTCGACCACAAGGGAAAGGCTGAGAAGAAGAAGTCCAGAATCCCAGTTCAAGTCATCGTTTGCGACCGCTACTCCAATCTGCAGGATATGTGCCAAGGATTCTTCAGCTTTTAGTCACTGATCAACGAATTCCTTAACCCGGGCATCAGCGGGAAGGTTAAAGCATGGGTCAAGAGAGATTGGAAGGAAGGAGACGACGAAAACAGCCAAATCAAACAACTCAGAGAAATAGGCAAAAACGGACAAAGACTCGTAAGCGAGATGAAAGAACTGCCATTCGCGTACTACACCGCCGACCCACGCGTTAAGAAATTCTACAATCTGGACCTATTCAACACCACCCCCAAAATTGCCTCCATGACCGATAAGTACAAGGAAATGAGCAAGATGAACGCCAAAATCGACTCAACCGACTATACCAAAATGGCTGTGCTCATGAACGAGCAGAACGAGATGCGCCAGATCCAAAACGAGATTACTGCCATGCAAAACCTCTGCGGTCACTTCAAGTACTCTCCAGTCTTCGGCCAGTTCCAAGACTACGTTCTCGGCACACAAAACTTCTTCGCGGGCAAGATTACTCTTGACGCCTGCTTCCAGAACATCATTGACAAAATCTCAGGTGCAGAAGCCACCAGAACCCCAGACGAACTTGCTGAAATGACCGTATTCGCCTGCAGAGCCCTCCTCGGCTACACTGTGCTCGATTTGTTCACCCCAAGAAACAACCCAGTCCACTTCAGCACGAAGCAAGCCTTCAAATTAGTCTCCACTTATGTAAACCAAGACGACGCCGAGCTCAACAGTTACTTTGAGAAGACCAAAGCTGCTATTGACAACCTTGCCCCATTCGAAGAGCAAAACGACTGGAAAAACATCCAGAACTTCGTTCAACCAGCCCTTAAGCACTTAACTGATCAACAAATCCACTGCCAGTTCCAAAGACCCGAGTTCATCTCAGGTTTAGAAGAAGATGATTTATCCAGTGTTAAAGCAAGATATCAAAAGAGACCGAATCTGGTCGCACTCGCTGAGCTCGCAGCACTCAAACAACTACCAGAATCAGAATTCGGATGCGTAAAGAGCTTCAAGCAGAGCAATAACGACGTATTTTAAGATGCTAAGATTGTAGGCCCAATGACATTTATCTACCAAATCGGAGGTATCAGCACAGGAGAAGCATCAGCCGTCATGAACTTCGAATATTACGCCAAATTCGGTATGTTCGAAAAGAACCCAGATGACGACCAATACGAAGTCGGCAGAATCCTCAACCAAAGAGTTGTTCTCGTTTCAGACAAAATCAACACATTCGCTCAATGGGCTGACAATTTCATAACAGGAACAAAGTGAACTTAAATTTATATTATAAATAAAATAACTGGAATTCACTATTTAGCTTTATTTTGCACTATAAACATTATTACATTTCTTCTAAAATAATTATTACCAGAAATTTACTCAAGTTAATCTGCTATTTCTCCTGGCTTCATATTGACGTGCTTTTATATTAACTCTTTTAAAATATATTTGTCTTTATCTGATAGGCATTATACGAATAAATATTTTCGGAATGATTTTGTAAAGTACTATCTTAGTTGGGTGGGTGTTTTGGTAATTAATGATGAGAGACGGTTCCAAAATGTTATTGATTTATTCGCTTTCAAGTAATTATCAACAAGCTAGCATAGTTAAATATTGTTGATTTCAGTTTACTCTATCTCCAGTACTATTTTGACACATTTGACGAATAGTTATTCGAATTAAATATCATTCCACGACTATTTCAACTGTTAGCGTTTGGTTCCGGGCTTAAGTTCTAACTTTTTGATATTCAATTCTGATATGAATTTTAGTGATTAAATAGCATTATTACCATTTATTTATAGAGTTTCGTTTTTATAGAGTTTCGTTCTAAATCTGTGGTATGAATTGATTAATTATTTTATAATTATCAAGTTTTATTTTAAAGCATTTTTGTCTTCAATTCGTTATATTTTGTTGTTTGTTACGAATTTATTCAAGTCACTCTTTGTAAACAAAGTTTGCAGCATCTGTATTTTAGAATATAAATGGTTTTTTCACTATATCTGTATTTAAATTGCTTTCTTTTAAATTTTAACCGTTGAAATTGAATTAAATTTGGTTACAAGTTTTAGATGTATTTTAAGTTTGATTTGAATAAATTTTGAGATTAAAGGTTGTCTTTTTATAATATATGTTGTTTTAATTTCTTTGAATTTGTTTCTAATGTTTCGGTTGTGATTTTAAATGGATTTTTACTGCTGAATAAAAAACTGACTAAGTTATTTCTGAGATTCGTTTACTTTCATTATTGAAGTGGGGATTAGTGTTTACAAATTTTATATTAGTTAATAGGTACAACAAATACTATAGGTCGTACTTGGCTTGAAGACATATTTAAATATATATATCGGCTCACTCTTTTGGTACATCTCAAAAACATCCATTCAATAATCAATTACTTCAATCACAAGAAACATTAAAAAATGATGTATTCATTTTAACGCGTTCTTTACTCCTTTACATAAAGGACTCTATATTTTCAGTGTTAATTATTTGAGATGTCATCAAATTATATCAATTCAGAAATGAAAGTATTGTTTTATACTTTATCGTGTTATTACTGCGTTATTAATATTTATATGTTATTTATGTTATTTATATGTTAGGTTATTAAATTTTCAGAGATGATGGGTGTGGATAAGATAGTTATAAGATATTACATCTACTGTGTATTTATACTTATTAAGGATATATTCATTGAGGAATAGTATTTAATGTATTCTCTGAAAACGGTATGTTATATTTACAACTAAATATTAAGTTGTCATTAAAGGTTAAACGTTTTAATTAGAAATTATTTCTGGTGAAGTTATTTAAATATTATCAAGATGAAACTTCAAAAGTTTTATGAAAACTGTATAAGATTTCTATATTGATAATTATAGATAAACTTTAACGAGTGATAGGTTTATTTTAGAGTGATATGATTATGAATAATTATGAATATTATGTTTTCACATTAATTAATACTCTAATTAAGACACTCTTTCATTTTTCTGTTAATACGGAGTAGATAGGATTGTGATGTTCTATAATATATTCATCTTTAGATATCTAATGTAACATATCCAAATATACTTGTAAATATTGTTGATGTGGAAATATATTGAAATTATTAATTACTATTGATTGGTAAGATTAATACTATTGGTAAGTACGTTGTCTGATTTGTGATTCTTACGTTCTTTTAAATTTAAACTAAAACATGAAATATAGCATTTATCGCGCATTAAATGAAATTATAGTTAGACCCACTCCAATGTCCAAGGGTTGCTGTCATTAGAAGTATTGCTGTGTGCTCACCTGGTTCTGCTTTATGTTTTTGTCTATGCTTGTGGCTGGTATCACTCTCGCCTGCATTGAAACATAGTTTGAGTTCCCAATTTATTACGAAGACTAAAGAGGTGATTTACAGCACAGCTGGAGCTATGACAATTACTATTACATGAACGTCGGCACCGGTGTGACCCTCGCGATCGTCGGCTTCTTTGGTATGTTAATCACCTTCAGCTTCTGCTGCGTTTTGAACAAGAAGACTGAGGTGGAGTACGAGCAGTTGTCCGTTAATCCAGTTCCACAATTCGTTCAGCCACAAATGAATTACGTTCCGCAATAATAATACCCGATCCCGTAGTATCAAGGTATGGCTCCGAACCATATGTGAACAAAAATATTCTTACTGTTTAAATTGTTTCATTTATATATTTAGATTTAAATGATGAGGTATATTTAGAATAGTTTGTGGTTACGTTTTAGTGTTCTGCGTTTTAATTTGTGATTTATGAAGTGAAGATGGAATTATTAAATTGAGCCATTTAGTACTGATGATAAGGTTACAGTTAAGTGAGTCATTTTATTTCGATTGATTTAGAGTCAAGTAAGTATTAAATAATAATATATCATAGCTGAAATTACGTGGTTCTATACTGATTCATTATATTTTGATTAATATACTGATATTGTTTACACAATACAATGTAGACACGTACTATTTTCCGATTTTGGTTTGATTTTAATAAGGAAGCTGAGCAAAACAAAATTCACTCTAGGTCGTCCGACAAAACGCATTCGAAGTCAGTCAGCTCGCCCTCCAGCAGATTGAGTTCGTAGTCCACGCTCACATCTTCCGAGACCGAAATCATGAGCTTGATTATGGCGCTGTCTATGTCTCGGCAGGAGAAGGCGCTGGTGAGCTGGCTGTGGAAAGTGGGGTTGGCTTGGTTGAATTTGTAGACTTGGTTCTAAGCGCTGCTGTGACGGTAACAATTAAGTTAGACGAAATTGGAGTAGTTGAAAGCGGCTACGTTGGCAAGCACCAAGCAGTACTGAGTTTACTATTTGTGAATGAGCTTAAGTTGCATTTGGATTTGATTATAGTTCATTGATGTGAAATATTAATACAGTTAATATGATGAGTCAAAATATAATATATAATTATATGAAACTATTTAATAAATTTCAAATACCAAACTATTAATGATATCAATTATTGGATGTTGCTGTCCATAGATAAGCTATAGTAAAATAGAATATTTCATTAAATTTAGTATTTTTGTCTGTCAATTTTGAATATTAGGAATCCTAACATAGGATAGATATTAACCGTTTGTGTTTAACACACAGAATGTGTACCTTGCATTTTATTTAATTACTTACACTACTTTCAAATATGACTTAATAAACTGAAATTTAACACAACTTAAGTAAACACTGTAAAAACGGAAATTGAAAACTCAACTTTTAAATTGTAAATAGTACATTAATTCAATCCTTCATTGATTTCTGAACACAGATTTAACACGTAATAACTCTATCATTTAATTCATATTTATTCAAAGATATATTTTAAATTATGAATCTGAAGTTAGATTTTAATAAGTATTCGGTCTCGTTTACATGCTGAGGCAGTCTGTACGTAAATTATATGTTATTGAATACATGAAATTTAATAAGTCACACTACTTTCAAATATGAAAAGAAACTGTAAACATAGCGGTTTTAAATATCACAACAGATGCAAGATATGTGCACTTCGCTATCTTCACACTACAACAATATGTTATAACAGGATTATACAAATTCTGCTTTTCGGCAACCTACCTGTACTTTGACCACGATATACGCCGCGCCACCAAATGTAATAGAATCCGCAGCAGGCCTACTACGCCGCCCTGTACCGGGAGTACGTGAACAGCACCGACGCCATCTACGGCCTCAGCTTCAGGTCCGCCAGATCCACGTCAGAGAAGGCCAAAGACGAAAAGGCGAAACCGAGCAGCTGCCCGGTCGAGAACACCCAGACGAACCCGTCCTTCTTCGAGATCCAGACGGACGCCTCGACGGACCTCAGCGCCATCCAGACGCAGCCGAACGAGACGATGTGCAGAGGCCAGAAGAGAACGGTCTCAGACGACAGCAGGCTCGTACATGCCATCGGGGAGTGCGGCCAGTTCGACTACAAGCGGGTATCGGCGAAGGTTGGGCTCCCGATTAATATTGTGATTCAGCAGGCGGCAGACCTGTTCCAGCGCATCGACAAAGAAGCCGTGACCAGAGAGCAGTGGAAGACACTTAGCGGGCGCGTGGACATCAGCGAGTTCCGGGTCTCGAGGTACTGCGAAGCCTCCGCCCTCTCCGCGTCTGACTTCCAGAAAGTAACAGACACCTTCAAGGCCGCCTTCAGCCTGACGTCCAGCACAGCGTTCAGCCTGGTGTACTGCTGCGGGAAGTTCGGAATCGCGAAGACGGCTATGGTCACGATTGTCCAGCAGCTTCAGGACGGAAGGCTCTGAAGCGGTTTGTGCTATTCTTTAGATGGAGAACGATAGTGAGAGGTTTACCATATTATGATCTATGTACTTTCATTTCTCATAATTTACTTTTACTTTTTAAAAACTTTCCACAAATATTACTCATTATCTTATTATTGATTTGGTTTAATTAACTCATACTTGAAAATGTATATCATTTATTCTGAACTGTTATTGAACTGAATTGTTCAATAACATAATATGAGTACTGAATTGTTATTGACTTGTTATTATTGGTAATATTAAAACTAGTAATAAAGTTATTTGAATATATAAATTATAATAATTACTCATTTATTCTGAACGTAAGCGACAATGCTGTCCATCATTTCCTCGTTTATTTTCCCGTTTTTCTTTGGGCGTCCGAATCCGAAGTTTTCAGTTCCGGGGTCCCTTTCGAATCCCTCGTTTTTCATTAATTTATTCAGTGGCCGTGAGGATCGGAAAATGTTTAGTTTGGACGTTTTCCGCATGGATTGCTTGGAAACGGGGTCGAATATTGGATTCGATAATGTGCGATGGATATAAGTTTAGTGCAGTATTGGCGGGGATATGGTGGATTTGCTCATGTTGTAGAGGGAGTGAGGGCTCAAGCTGGAGGGCAATAATGTTGCTCTAGTCGGATTTGAATTTAAGGGTTGATTTGGTGCGTTTAAGGGTTAATTTTATCGGGTTGAAAGAGACATTTGCGAGTTTGACATCGAGGGAGATATTTGTATTTGAGAATTGGATGTTTAATTATAATTTGAATGTGAAGGAGACAATTTTGAGCCTTAAACTCTATTCTAATGATTTATGTTAATTTAAACTTAATTACTGGGAGAGATCTGAGGAACAACTGGAACGGAAACGATCGTTGATTTTGAGCGGAACTTTAGACCGGAAAGGAGGAGGGAAATGTCCCTGTTCGAGGCCTGGAGCGTTTACCAAGCGGGCTTAATTGTTATTTACTTGGAGCACTTCTTCGCCTTCAAATCAAGTTTTGAGAGGACGTTGTATAATTATGGGGTTATTTGGCCCTCGAAAACGACGCTCAGGTTCTCATCCACAACGCAGCTGTAGGGGAAGATCTTGGTCTGAAATACCTGCTGAATAATCTTATTAAGCGATATGGTGTCGAACTTATTTACTAACTACGGATACTTAGCGTAGAAATTCTCAATGTCGCGCTCGGGCGCAACAGAGGCGAACAAATGCAGCACGTGCGGAAACAAACGATACAACTCCATGTAACGCGGAATGTACTCCCGATAAATCTCAGACGAAGGCTCCAAAATATCAATTATCATCGGCTAGGACTCAAGCGGATCCATATCCTTGTGCACATACGTAAAACGAGACGGATGCGGAAACTTCTTTATACGCTGCTGTATAACTGGCAAAGAATTAGAAAGCGTTTGAAGCGGAATAATAAAATAATATTGTAAAATACAGTAAATAATAAAGTACAACATTATTATAAGATTTAAACAAATTTTTAGTATTTTCATATATTTTCTGGATATGAAAGAAGTACATAAGTACAAAAAGATCATAATTTGATAAATCTCACTATATTACTCAGTCTAAAGAAATAGTACCGCTTCAGAGCCTTCCGTCCAGAAGCTGCTGGACAATCGTGACCATAGCCGTCTTCGCGATGCCGAACTTCCCGCAGCAGTACACCAGGCTGAACGCTGTGCTGGATGTCAGGCTGAAGGCGGCCTTGAAGATGTCTGTTACTTTCTGGAAGTCAGACGCAGAGAGGGCGGAGGCTTCGCAGTACCTCGAGACCCGGAACTCGCTGATGTCCACGCGCCCGCTAAGTGTCTTCCACTGCTCTCTGGTCACGGCTTCTTTGTCGATGCGCTGGAACAGGTCTGCCGCCTGCTGAATCACAATATTAATCGGGAGCCCAACCTTCGCCGATACCCGCTTGTAGTCGAACTGGCCGCACTCCCCGATGGCATGTACGAGCCTGCTGTCGTCTGAGACCGTTCTCTTCTGGCCTCTGCACATCGTCTCGTTCGGCTGCGTCTGGATGGCGCTGAGGTCCGTCGAGGCGTCCGTCTGGATCTCGAAGAAGGACGGGTTCGTCTGGGTGTTCTCGACCGGGCAGCTGCTCGGTTTCGCCTTTTCGTCTTTGGCCTTCTCTGACGTGGATCTGGCGGACCTGAAGCTGAGGCCGTAGATGGCGTCGGTGCTGTTCACGTACTCCCGGTACAGAGCGGCGTAGTAGGCCTGCTGCGGATTCTATTGCATTTGGTGGAGCGGCGTATATCGTGGTCAAAGTACAGGTAGGTTGCCGAAAAGCAGAATTTGTATAATCCTGTTATAACATATTGTTGTAGTGTGAAGATAGCGAAGTGCACATATCTTGCATCTGTTGTGATATTTAAAACCGCTATGTTTACAGTTTCTTTTCATATTTGAAAGTAGTGTGACTTATTAAATTTCATGTATTCAATAACATATAATTTACGTACAGACTGCCTCAGCATGTAAACGAGACCGAATACTTATTAAAATCTAACTTCAGATTCATAATTTAAAATATATCTTTGAATAAATATGAATTAAATGATAGAGTTATTACGTGTTAAATCTGTGTTCAGAAATCAATGAAGGATTGAATTAATGTACTATTTACAATTTAAAAGTTGAGTTTTCAATTTCCGTTTTTACAGTGTTTACTTAAGTTGTGTTAAATTTCAGTTTATTAAGTCATATTTGAAAGTAGTGTAAGCAATTAAATAAAATGCAAGGTACACATTCTGTGTGTTAAACACAAACGGTTAATATCTATCCTATGTTAGGATTCCTAATATTCAAAATTGACAGACAAAAATACTAAATTTAATGAAATATTCTATTTTACTATAGCTTATCTATGGACAGCAACATCCAATAATTGATATCATTAATAGTTTGGTATTTGAAATTTATTAAATAGTTTCATATAATTATATATTATATTTTGACTCATCATATTAACTGTATTAATATTTCACATCAATGAACTATAATCAAATCCAAATGCAACTTAAGCTCATTCACAAATAGTAAACTCAGTACTGCTTGGTGCTTGCCCACGTAGCCGCTTTCAACTACTCCAATTTCGTCTAACTTAATTGTTACCGTCACAACAGCACTTAGAACCAAGTCTACAAATTCAACCAAGCCAACCCCACTTTCCACAGCCAGCTCACCAGCGCCTTCTCCTGCCGAGACATAGACAGCACCATAATCAAGCTCATGATTTCGGTCTCGGAAGATGTGAGCGTGGACTACGAACTCAATCTGCTGGAGGGCGAGCTGACTGACTTCGAATGCGTTTTGTCGGACGACCTAGAGTGAATTTTGTTTTGTTCAGCTTCATTATTAAAATCAAACCAAAATCGGAAAATAGTATGTGATCTGTTTTACTAATATGAAATTTATCTATTCAAAAAGAACATTATTTCTCGCTCTAGTTTTCTATTATCGACAGTCTTTTTCAAGAATACTGTAGTGTTAATATCATATTTGTTAATAAATTATTAATTCAATTAAAAATTATGATTCCACCTCTTCGATGTATATTGAGAACACAGATATTGCTTTGATGCTTTAGATAATATTAACTATAATTTAAGCGATTATATGGGGCTACTTTTTAATAATTTTTTGCATCAAGAACTAACAGAGAAAAACACTAATCTATGCCAAAACTATATTATATTACAGCTCAAGACTATTAAGTATTTTATCAAGAAATATAGGGACTATTTTAAATATATACAGTGTTTCTAACATTAAAATATTCCAAAAATTCGATCTGTTTATTTCCTAAGTGTTTGGAAAAGCACTACCTTCATTATTTATATTTACTTCAATAACTTATCCTTTATATTTGATGAGAAATCCAATGAAGGCCAAAAAGCATTAGTGGACGTCAAATTTTTGTGGGACAGTTTTAATTGTGTTAGAGTTTTGTATATTTTTAACAGCTGTAATTACTGACATTCCATAGTGGGTATCAACTTCATTTGACTATATAAATACTGTTATAATTCTTATAACAATGCTTTTTTATTTGTTTACTGTGAATGGCTAGATAACTAAAATGCAAACTTAACAAAATAACAATAATATAAGAAATTCGGTAAGGGTAATTTAATTTATGTTTGTTTTTTATTTAGTCAGTTCTATAGCAGATATATTCTCTTAAGCTTATTTTAATTATCTTGAATTTTTTGAAATTAATACTATTAGTGTAGTTTAAACTGTAATATTTTAGTATTTATATCAAATACTGTATGATTTATTGAGAGCGGCTCTTTTTGTTCCACCAAAGCAAGTATTTTAAAGTTTGCATGAAGTTGAGGCGCCTAATGATAGTATTGTAGAAAGTTACAATTGAGAATGAATTATTATTCGTGTATATATTGCTCATTAAACACATAACTGAGGAGTCATCTCAGTTAAATATATTATTGCTTTTATTTTATATTATTGTTTTATATCTATTTTCTTACATTTATGCAGTATTTTGTGTGTATGTGATCAATTTCAGACAAACTCACCACTTCTCATTGAATGTCCGCAGAAGATTTTGTGATGTCGTCCAAAGTGCTTGGTAAGGGTGCGTTTGGTGTGGTGTACGAGGGCGTGTAGCGTGTTACCAACATACCGGTTGCGATAAAGGTGATTCCGAAGGAGAAGGCCGATTTCAAGCTTCTTTCACGCGAGATAGGGATCATAAAGCGGTGCGACCACGAGAACATAATCAAGTTTTACGCGTGTTACGAGGACGCCACGTCCGTGCACATTGTGACGGAGCTCGCTCGCGGTGGTGAGCTGTTTGACCACATAATCAAGAGGAAGCGCTACTCTGAGGAGGACGCTCGTGCTATAATCAAGCAGGTCGTAGCAGCACTCTGTTATTTACATTAAAACAAAGTTGCCCACTTGGATTTGAAGCCCGAGAACCTCCTCCTTAAAGAGGTTCCTGAAAATTACGATCAATAAACTTCAAAGTTCGTTCCCTGTGTGAAAGTTGCAGATTTTGGAACGTCCGTCGTTTTCAGAGGAAAAACGGAGAGAGCGGCCGTTGGAACACCCGGATACGTTGCCCCAGAAGTTTTGCAGCAGAAGGAATACACAACACAGCCGGATATATACGCATTAGGCGTAATAACTTACGTACTGTTAGCTGGACATCTTCCATTCGACGACTCAGATCTGAAGAAGATGCTCAAGCAATAAGTTAGAGGACAATGGGAATTCAGCAAGAGATTCGACAAGGTGAGCGAAAACGCAAAGGACTTCATCAAAAAGTGCATGGGCCTGGACTATGAAGCTAGACCCACCGCTGTAGTGCTATTAAAGCACCCATGGATACAACAAGGACAAATCACCGAAGTAGACCTCGTAGAATCAACCGCCGACCTCAGAAAATACATCGCTAGCATGAGACTCAAAGCTGGATTCCAAGCAGTAGCCGTCGCCATGAGACTCGCAAACATGGAAAAATATCTTAAAGAAATCGAAGACGAAAAGTGAACGGGAATATGTTGTGTCTGCATAATACAAAATAATAACTAAGCAAATAATACACTCATTAATCACAGTTGGCCGAATTTATGAAGCCAATTAAATCTGCAAGTTTATGCGTAAATCTTACATATTTATTTACAATACACATTAGTGTTTTCTATTATGATTATTTATGGAGTTCAATTTTATATTTAATTTCAGCTTTGCTCATTTAAAAAATATATTTCATGTTATTTACATTATGGATTAGTTTTAGCTTATTTGCATTACAAATTTCCTTTCTTGTAGGTTTTTCCTGCCATTTAGTTTCATCACGCGTGATTATTCGGAAAAAGTAATATTTTTTGATTTTATTTCTGGACAAATCAAGAATTTCCAATTTTTCATGTATTTTAGCGAGTACATGTTAATAACATAATTACTGGGCATTCGTAGCTCGAATAGATTGTCCAAGTACCTGAGCGCGTAAATATCAACTATATTATTATGTGCGAGAAATAAATTGTGCAGCTTTCGAAGAGCCCTTAAACACTAAATATCATGGATTTAATTGTTGTTAAGATTGAGTGAAGTCAAGTTTTTAAGGCCCTTTAAACAGTTTATATCTTCAATATTATTCATTGACAAATCAAGCTCTTCAATATTTACCATTTAGTTCAGTACTGAAATGTCAAACAACTAACAGTTAGCAATTTACAAAGATGTAAGTTGCTTCATTTGCTAAATTCCATTAAGATTTACATTCACGTTTTGTAAACTGAACTCTTAAAGTTATGTTGGAACTGGAAAGAACTCAATATTTTAGCAGTTTATTATGACCAATATTTTTATAAACTTTATTTTATCGACAAAACTGAATGAAGTTAAGGAATCGTTATCCGTTATCCATAAAATTTCATCTCTCAAATAAATTTTGTTCACTTACTTTATATACTGCTTTAATTCTTATATTTTATTAATATCAGCTTCAAGCAGCATTCTTTAAAGACTATATTTATTTGCAATAGTTCCATAACAGTGTTAATTATACATTTTTGAAAGGAGTGGTAATTATTAATAACCATTAAAATATGCTGATAATTATACTGTTACTATTGTTAAGCTAATATTTAGAGTTTCCTATGTCTTGAATCAAGTCCTGTGCTCATATTGTCTATAGTTGTGGCTTTAGTCTGTTATAATTATAGCCATCCATTGTCTATTTTCTATTGCACAATAAGGGTTTTTCATTGTCCCAGACAATAGAATACAATGAAGTATAGGACAATAAGAGCATATATTTCATTTGCTAAAGTTGAATATTTAAAATATTCCTTCATTTGTTTTTGCGGGTTGGTGCGGGTTTAAACCCGGAAATACCCGCCAAAAAGCACCTTGTATAAATACTGTAAAATAGAATTAAAGGAAAAGTGATAACTGTAATTGTGGTACACAATAGAGACAATGATTGTCTTATTGGCAATTATTGTCAAAAGTGCTCTTAATTCACTTATATGCATAAAATAAAAATGTTCGCGCTCCAATATTTTTCACACCTCAATAAATGCCACTCAAAGTCAATCTTTACAATCATGATTTAAAAGCTAAAAAAGCTTCCATAATATTTATTATTGCCTTTTAACTTCGTTTTAGCATAAGAAAAAAGAGAAAAAACGATGAAAAATGAAATATCATAATTTATGATTTATATTTATGTGAAATATGATGCTAAAATTAAATTTACAATATTTTTATGGTATAAATATAATCTATAATTGTCTTATTATTATACTTTTATTATTATACTTATTATTGTCAAAAGTGCTCTTATTGTCTATTGTTGGATGGCTATAGTTATGATTAGTTATATAGCCATCCATTGTCTATTTTCTATTGCACAATAAGGGTTTTTCATTGTCCCAGACAATAGAATACAATGAAGTATAGGACAATAAGAGCATTAATTTCATAGCTAAAGTGGAATATTTTACACATATATGCATAAAATTTTAAAGTACGCGCTCCAATATTTTTCACTCCCCTTTCTTGTAAATGCTGAGCTGCTATGATATGACTAATTGACTCTTTTGGGTCACTTCCATGAGCTCAAAACTGAAGGGAAGAAGACACAGTATCAATGTAAACTCTGTGGACTCCGTTACGAAAGCAAGATGAAAGGAAACTTCATTTCACATCTTGAGGGCCCACGTCATCGTAAGAAAACTCTCTCGGCTGACTTTGATGAATTCGTCAGGCAGAATACCTTTTAGCCTGTAACACCAGTTACTAATGCAACTCCTAAAACTCCAATGACTGTGTCACCCCCATCTTTCAGACGTTTCTATTTCACTGAAGTAGAACGGTAAGAAATTGATCTAGTAGCTCGTCTCTTTGATGTATGCGATATTTCAGCTGAGCGTATCAAGATTCCTTTTGTTCAGAACTTCATCAATCACATTCAACTACCAACGTTGGACTAACCTGAAAAGGAGCTGCATCTCATTGTTACAAAAAGTAAATTTAGCCAAAGAGATCCCCGATGAAATATTTGCAAGAGTTCCTCAAGGAAAAAGGTAAACATCATGTGTGGATCATAATCTATCATAAATATCAAATTGATTATTATGAAATGATGATTAAGCTAAGAATGCTCTTGAATTTGTTAAAATATGCCAAGTAATTTCTCTTTCAGAAGCAAATGACGAGCGGCTGTTTTCTTAAGTTAGTTTAATTACTAATAAGAGAAGACAAACAATTGGTACTGGGTATCTGTACAGTTTAATAACAATTAAGAAGGATACGACGAAACAGTGACAAAATTCTTATTGTCATTTTATATGTTATTGTGTCACACAATAGAGACAATGATTGTCTTATTGGCAATTATTGTCAAAAGTGCTCTTATTGTCTATTGTTGGATGGCTATAATTAGTTATCTTTCTTTAAAGATTGATACAATCATTCACTTATTTTATAAACTACTAATAAAATAAATATAATATTATTAAATATAAATCTATAATCACACGTATTATTAATTTATCTATTTATTAATAAAGACATCCTTCCACGGCACAAATCCTTCAATTTAAATTCATAATAGTATGTTTACATATAATTATTTTATATTTAATTATATTAGGGCTAATAATAAGGGTAATTATCATTTACTTCTAAATTATTAATTAATGAAATGAAAGCATAGATTTACATTACGCTACATTAAATGTACTATGTTATAATATAGTGCATGACATCCTATGAGCTGTCAAAACGTGTTTATAGATGTAAATATCTAATTCAAAATTCAAATTTTCATAAATGTCTTATTGAATCTATCAATAAACTGAAAATTATCTACTGAATTTTTGATAAGTTCCATATAGTTCATTTGATACACCACCTCAAGAACATGGATTCGTCCGACTCCCAGCAGTCCTACCTCGAGCTCTACGCCAGATACGTGAGCAGCACACCCAACATATACGGCCTGAAGTTCAGGTCCAAAAAAGTAAATTAGAAATTTCTTGATCAAGAAGCTCAAGAGAATTAGAATGTAACCACCCTTCCAACCGACACCAAGCTTTCTTCCAGCTGCAGCGCGCTGTCTTCAGCTTCAGAGCAGAACCTTCTGGAACTCGGCACAGAGAACCTGAGCGCCATCCTCTTCCAGCCAGAAAACGAAACCGTCTGCGAGAAGACGAGGAAAGTGCGCCTGGACCAGCACGAGATCCGCCGCCTGCTGGCCGCCCTCAAGACTCCCGAGACGAAGGGCAGGGCGCTGGCCCGCGATCTAAATTTGTCGGCTCAGGTAGTCCAGAGACAGGCCCAGATCCTGTTCTGCCAGATCGAGGAGACTTTTGTATCAGAACTCGAGTGGGCCCAGCTCGCCTCCACGATCGACCTCGAAGCCATGCGCCCGTCCAGCTTCTACCACAGCCTCCAAGAAGACGAGGCTGAGATCCTGCGCGCCTTCAAAGCGGCCTTCTAAGTCACGCGGAACTAGGCCTTCAGCGCCCAGTACTGCTGCAGGAAGTTCGGGGTAGCGGTCCGGCTCGTGAACACCCTGGTGCGCCAGGCCTGTGTGTTCTGACGAAGTTAGTTAGAGTGGAATGAGAAAATCAGTGAGTGATATGCGATTTCGTATTTTAAGCTATTGAAAATATAGGCTTGAACGATGTTGCATGATGTTGCTTTTTAAAAATATACTATATTTTAACATCAACTATTTATTTGTTAAATAGCGAATATTAATTTACCACACTCCAGGAAATGAATTCTGATGCCGGTGCCGCTAATCGCTCCAAGGAATATCTCCTTCTTTACGAAAAATATATTAACAGCACTGAGAATATTTACGGATTAACGTTCAGGCCTAGAAAGCCAAAAAACTCGGACCCCGCGAACGCAAATTAATCTGACACAACAGTAATTAATGTTAAAGAAACGGAATAGCAAGCTCAAGCTCCGAAAGTTTTCGCGTTCAGCCAGATGAACACGGACGAGGTCATTGAGGTAAAATAGTAGCCTGTGTAATAAGATGACTATACCCAGTAAGAGAGTGGTGTTTTGGAGTGTTAATATCAAATTAGTGATATATGTTATAAAAGTAATTTTATTAGCATATTTTGAGCCCAAAATTTTGTGATAAATTTTATGATAATTCTCAAACTCAGAACTTCTAATTCTTCATCCTTGCTTCGATTCCTAGATTGAAGCCATTCTTTCGAGTCAATTTCTTTTCAGTTCTTTTAGATTCCCTGTAAAGTTACGCTGAGACGAAAATTTGTAAATTTAATTCATCCATCATTGAGACTAAATCATTTCGAAAAGCCTCTCAGTCAGGACATTTGGAGCTATTATCAGTTGTAACAGTGACGCTCCTAAATGCTAACTCGTAAATGCGATAAAGTACTTTCAATATACATTTTTATATTATTAAGATTTTCGTTATAAGTGAGAATTTTGGGTTTGTACTCCAACAATTAATATTAACTTATAACACAAATATCTTAAGTCATAGTATAAGTTCAGAATTTATAATTGCTCAAAAGTATTGAATTCATCAGCTGGTGAAAGTTCTCAACATCAATATTTACACAAATTTATGATTTTTTGAAAGTTGATTTATTTTCAATTTCTATAATATTTATTGCGTCTAATTAAAAATAAACACTAACACTCCTCGTTACAACTTAATGTAATTGAGAAATTTAATAATTATTTTTATTTTAAGTCATAAGGCTTTATGAACATAAATTTGTGTAGCTTTATATATTTTACGATATCTCAAGCTGATTGCGACACATTTAAATTTTATTTTGAAAACAGTTTCGGAACAAAATAATTTAGTTTATCCAAACGAGTACGAACAAAATTATTTGTGCTACATGTTAACTTATAGTGTTTGAAATTATTTATGATATCAAAACTAAATACTTCGCTTTGACTTACTATATTTTGATAATGTTGACGTTTTAAAATAAGAAAGAGTGTTGCTCGAACTTGATAGTTCCAGCAAATAATCAATTATCTTTTAGATGTAACGTATCAAGGGTGTACCTAATGTTTTGATTGAAAGCAGGTTTATCAAAGAAAATACTTATTATTGTTATTGTTAGTATTTTAGCATTATTTTCAATATTCTAAATTATAGCGTATAAGATACCTCAAAAAACGCTATATGACCGCCTAACTTCTAGCTGCATAAATAAATTTTGTCCTTCCTAAATTTCACAAGTTTTCAACACTATTTAGTGGGATAATATTTAAATAATCAGTGGTGTACACTTAGCCTTATAAATGATGGAATCTTAGAGTAAAAATATATTTAAATGTGTATGACTTTAATTTGTAGCTCAGGAATCATCAGGCTTGTTTGGAGTGGGATGATGAGGATTGAAAATAAATACTTGGTTAAAAATAAGTTATTTATTGAACAACCTATATATCAGTCAGAATGTTCTAATTCATAGTTTTCATCTGGGTATAGTCATTTGTGTAATAGCCAGATTTAAAATAATAACAACCTGATTTGATTCCAGAGACTTCAAATAATCCATCAAATACCTAGCCTTCTTTAAATAACGAGCGTCCAAAGTATTCGAGCACGTTGGAGCGCAGTGAGGAGAACAAGATTTACAATTTGAGCCACATTTAGTGCCAGTCGCTGCTTGGTCAGACCATGTGCGAGCAGCGTGTGCGCACCGATTACTGGCTCCTCTCGGACTACGACAAGTTAATCACGTTCATGGAGCAGAACGGCATTGGCTACTATTTTAAGTTCGCGAAGCACACGAACACGAGCCTATAACTGGTTACGATCAACTTCAACCTCCTACTTGAAAAAATTGAGTCCACCTACGTCTCGCCTGAGGAACAAATATAACTATTAAAAAATATTGACTCCAAGTTCATTCAGAAGCAAAAATTCTACGCGAAGGTCGATTTTGACTCGTTGTAATTGAAAACGGCGTTCTTTTAGGCGCTCAAAGTCACAAAAAGGACCGTTTTCAGCGTTCTATACTCGAGCGAGAAATTCGGGGTCGACGAAACGATCGTGTGCCAGTTTTTACAGAAGACAATTCAAGAAATGAACGAATGAAAAGAAGAGAGTAGAGGGAGAATATTTCGGATATGAAGTGCTGAGAATTTTTAATTCATTTTTAGTCTTTATATGTCTTTATCAAAAGTCTTGAACTGAATACTTTGATTATCGACTCAATTTTTACAAGATTTTTATTAATTTATGATTAAATAAAATGACTCACTTAACTGTAACCTTATCATCAGTACTAAGGCTCAATTTAATCATTCCATCTTCATCTCATAAATCATGACAATCCACAAATCCAAACTTAGTTACACAATAACGTTACCTCAAACTAATCTCAATATCATACCTCATCTTCTAGGATTATCACTCTGAATAGCCTCCTCAGACAACCTAAGTTAGTTCGGCACTTGAACTAACATTATTAATTCATGATTAATCCAAGAATATCCTAGCTTAATTTTTAGTTTTTTTGAATTTTTTAAATCGATTTTTACTATGTCATTTTTAATATATTTGCGAGAGATTTAATATATTTCTCGTAAAGAAGTTAATAGCTATAGTCAAAAATATGGGAGTACACTTATTTGCATTTATACAACCTACAGCTTTGTTGTCAACGTACAGCTTTGTTGAAGAGGATACAAAATGTAGCCTTGCTAAAATAACAGATGAAAGAAAATATAATTAACTAAGATAATCTCATACAATACTGAATAATATTAATAGTTCAGTTAATATTACTTCTGGATGATTTAAGCTTCAAGCTGAAAATTCATGTTTAGAGAGAATGAAAGACTAGGCTTAGGAACTGAAGCAGCTGTAGATTACGAGCAGGATGATTAAGCTAGAAAATAATAAGTTTCCGGAGATTCCCTAATAATGTTGTTGAAATGACTAATTTTGTAAAATTTATATTATGCTAGCAAATAAAAATCACTTGTAAAAATCATTAGTGCTTTTGTATGATCTCAAGCTAATACTTCTTATATTCTATATTTGGTTCCAGCTGTAACTTGTAACTTACACTTGAGTTGCTTGGTGAAATAGAAAATCAAAAGAGTAAGAGTTTGAGATTAATCTATAACTTAAATGCGATGAGCCGCCAATTCGTAATCATTGTTGAGAAAATTGTTGGAGTAGCTTAGGTCTTACTCGATTTAGAATTTACAAGCGACCATTATTTTGACTTGGAAAATTTAAAATATTTTTTACAACTGTATCAATTCGTTCATTTATGTATTAAACGCTGGAATCTGAGTCAAAATGAATTTATTTTAGCTATTTAAACAATCTATAAATTTATAAATATTCTTAAATGGTAATAGCTACAGTCATCATAGCCCTCCAGACTGTTACGAGCATCGCAGAATTATCGACATTCAACAATTATTATTAATGTGTAATTTTACTTGGCTTTTGGCCGCCAGCATTTTATTCATCATTTGTGATGTGGGAAAATATTATATTTCATCAACAATAGTAGAGGTCTATATCCTCCAAAAATATAGTTAGAATTCCTAAATTCACTCTCCTTCTAAAATCGACTTTCGTCAAAAACCCTCATAGTCGAATCTTGGGTTAAATATATCACCAATAAGCATCATGAAATTTTATACATATATGGCTTGAAGTTCAGGTCCAAGAAAGTAAATTAGAAATTTCTTGATCAAGAAGCTCAAGAGAATTAGAATGTAACCACCCTTCCAACCGACAGGCTTTCTTCCAGCTGCAGCGCGCTGTCTTCAGTTTCAGAGCAGAACCTTCTGGAACTCGGCACAGAGAACCTGAGCGCCATCCTCTTCCAGCCCGGAAACGAAACCGTCTGCGAGAAGACGAGGAAAGTGCGTCTGGACCAGCACGAGATCCACCGCCTGCTGGCCGCCCTCAAGACTCCCGGGACGAAGGGCAGGGCGCTGGCCCGCGATCTAAATTTGTCGGCTCAGGTAGTCCAGAGACAGGCCCAGATCCTGTTCTGCCAGATAGAGGAGACTTTTGTATCAGAACTCGAGTGGATCCAGCTCGCTCCCACGATCGACCTCGAAGCCATGCGCCCGTCCAGCTTCTACCACAGCCTCCAAGAAGACGAAGCGGAGGTTCTGCGCGCCTTCAAAGCGGCCTTCTAAATCACGCGGAACCAGGCCTTCAGCGCCCAGTACTGCTGCAGGAAGTTCGGGGTAGCGGTCCGACTCGTGAACACCCTGGTGCGCCAGGCCTGCGTGTTCTGACGAAGTTAGTTAGAGTGGAATGAAAAAATCAGTGAATCGTTTATAATAATAAAATGTATTGATTTTGGATTTACTTTAAATAATTTTTTAGTGTATGAATCAAATTTCACCAAAAATCGAGGAAGCTGTTTTCCATGTCCGCGATGTCTTCCATGTCTTCGTTTCCTTCCGTGTGTGTGATGTTTTGGAACTTAGGCTTCTTGTCCTCTGTCTGTACCTGGCAGCAGCTCTTATTTTCAACCAGCGGGAGCAGGATCGCGGGCGTGATGTTGATCTACCGGATCTTCTCCTGCATCTGCTTCACGTTCTGTGTTTGAATTTATTCGAGCGCATTTTTAAAAGTATCCATCTATATCTAAGCGCTCTACCCGTATACAAACGGCTGCAAAAATAGCTGATTCTAAAATGGAACCTATTGTGGGAGGAATCCGGGGTTGTACTGGTAGAAGTTCATTTGTGGTACTTGTTGAGGGTATGGTGCGAAGAAGGGCTACATTTGAGGTTGAGGCTGGTACTGAACTTGAGGAGGAGGAAGGGATTTCTGAAGAATTGAGGTGCTGTCGCTGCTTTTCACGAAATCTGAGGCCTTGTGCGGCCGCTGCTTCTTCTCGGTCAAATCCCGGTACTTGTTCTTCAACTGATTTAAACTCAAAGACGAAAATTCTTGCTTCAATAGCTTCCAATTCGACCCACACTACTCTTTTAATTTTAAAAGCTTCTGCTCCTCTTCAGTTGACCATTTGTGATACTTATCGGCCTCTTCGTTTGTTGAGTGAGATAGATAATAATCGTAACACTATCGTGCAGTTTTCGTTTTTATTTACTCAGCTATGCGTATCCAACTGCGCTAATTGCAGCTGTCTTATTATTATACCAGTTAAAATAGCTAAGCCGACTCATTTTTTGACCAAGGCATTCTAGGAAGTGGTTATATATTTTTTATACAGAAATATATAATATTTTGATTTTGCTTTGAGAATGATTTATATAATTGTGTAAATTGTGAATTATTGAATGTGTGTCAATAACAATTATTTGTGTTGTTTATAAATTATGAATCACTTATTGAAATATATTAATTACTCCAAAACAAAATGGACGTAATTATTGACCTAAGTTATTTGACTTAAGTTATTATTTTTACTTACTAACATTCAAATTACTAGTACAAGTATTAAAACATTGTACTTACGTCTAAAGAGTTAATCAGGCTCAGTTAGGATATTTCTATGTAAGATTTTGTTTCACCTTTTCACATAAGCTGTATTAAACACTTTATAGATGTTATAAACATGATACATGAGATTTATATCCAATTTTAATATGATATCTGAGATAATGAAAATACTATTAAAATAATTTTATACATATTATATTATTATATTATTTTACATTTTATACATATTATTATTTATACTTACTTGAGCGAGTCATTTTATAACTTGAGAGTTACAATAATTAAGATAAATTTTGATTTTAACGCAAAAATCGAATGTAAACGACTCACTTAACTGTAATCTTATAATCAGTATTAAGGCTCAATTTAATAATTCCATCATTATTTCTTTCAGCATTATAAAATATGAGATTTTCTGGTTTGATATTTTTGTTCTAGTGATTATTGTTATAGTTTACTATCATTACAAACAAACTTCTATAAAGAATAAAATATCATATAACTTACTTTACTTGCTAGTAAAGCGAAGTAATTTTTTATGTCACAATGTAGCAATAATCATCGTATTTCTTTACATTTTGTATTAAGTTTTCATATGGTATTTGATTTTTAATCAAAAATTTATTATTTTTCATAAAACTGTGGTAAACTACAAACTAAAGACTAATTATATTATACTGCATGTCTGAAGTGCATGTATTCGGCATGATCCAATTATATTTTTTGACTTTTATTTGTTTCAATCATCAAGTTGAATATTTCTCATTTTCTGTTAAAGAGGTGGTAACAATATTTAAAATATTCAGTTGTCCCGGCCCGACTATAAGAAGAAGTTTTATGAAATATTAGGGTATCGAAAAACGCAAAGCCCGAAAATGCCCGAAAACGGGCGTTTAAGGATTAATAATATAGTTATAATAATATAGTATATTATTCATTAACAACTATTGAACGGAATAGAACAAAGTTCATTCAGTTTATTTTTGCTTAAAACTGAGTTTTAAAACTACTTGGATTACTTTATATTTATTTCTGTCTATTATTTTAGTAAATGCCTATTTCAAAGTTTGAAATAAATATCATAAATAGAACTCATAGATATTTAACTAATTCAACAACTCTCTTCGTAAAGTAAATTTGAGAATATGTAGCTTTTTAAATAATCGCTTTAGTATTTTAAATTGCTAAGTCCATCTTTTTCTAAGTGTTATATTTCAAAAATGTATTTAAATGGAGAATTTTGTGAGTTTCGTAAATATTTTCTAATATTTAAGCGAAAATAATTTCTGGAGGTGTTGAATCCTCTTGGTCCGTACAATATTATTCCAAAAGAGAATGGTTGTTTTCGATAGGCGAATCGTCAATAATTTTATTATAACTGATAGATAAATATCTCAACTGAGTAAAGCTTGCGATAATGTCCACAAAAATTATATTATTGCTCTCAATATTTAAAGTTTAGAGATTTTTTAAGGATTCCAATGGCGCAATGGATATAATACAGTTGCGCTCTATCTCGAGTTTAGTCAGTTTAGTCAATCGTGCTAAGTGTCCAATATCTTTGATTTTATTCATTGAAAGTTCTAATTCTTATAAATTAACTAATACACTTAACGCAGAAATATCAGTAAGACTCATATCTCCTAACTACACTTTTGTTAAATTAATCATATATTTAAGCGACTTAATATTGCATCGTTTAATACAATTTAAATGAAGTTCTGTTATATTTTACATTTATTCTAAAGGCTGTATACTTGATATTTTGTTTGATTCTATACTCAATTTTTACAATTTTTACAGTACTGGAATCATACTAATATTTCTGATATTATTTCCCCAAACGTTCAACTCTTCTAATTGTACTAATACAAAAAGTGGTGAAATATCAGCAATAATATTATGCCCAAGATTTAGCACTTTTAAGTTCGTAAGATATTTTAACTCATCAACGCTGGATATTTTGTTCTAAGTCAAGTCGAGTTAAACAAGTCCAGTCATTTGCTCGATCCCACTTAAAGATGTTACTCTGCTTTCGTTTATTGTAAGATCAACAATATTATTCGGAACATATTAAAAATGTATTCCAGCGCCTTTAAGAATAACTAATTTTGATATTGCAAACTATTCAACAAATTTAAAACTTGTAAACTTTTTCTAATCTTCGATTGTCAGTTACCCGTTCGCAATGCGTTATTGATATTTATATATCATTTTTGCATCAAATTTAGCTAATTAGCTTTTCAATTCTTCTTCTTAGTTCATTGGAAAGATAGGAGTGGACATATATTTTCATTATATAATGCAAATATTATGTGGTATCAGAATTTAAAAAATATTGAAAAAATATTGAAAATTATTATTAAAAATAAAATGACTCACTTAACTGTAATGGGATATGAAAACCGTTTTTCATCGAGTCCTAAGTTTCTGGAATTAGCATAATTTACAAAAATTAGAGTAATCCAATGATGCTTTCAATTGAGATGAAAAGAGTTAACTCTTTCCTAATCTGAAATCTACGAAAGTTCAGTTATTTGTTACCCCTTTATGTTGACCTATATAATAATAATATAAACGATACAATAACTATCAATAACTTTTAAGTTTTAGTTTTCAAATCTTAAATAATTACTATAAAGATAATAGAGTTACTCTAAATCTTACGTTAAGATCACCTTCGGAGGTTTTCATTTTTTCCTCAAGGTGATCGTAACTAAAGTAAATCAAATACTTTTTGAATTAATTTTTTAGTGCAAATTCTTTTAACTGATGATATTTAACTATTTTTAACTATTTAAAACTTTGCCCTTTATATTACCTTTTACCCCTGTTTTGATGAGAAAGAGCAAAAAGTGGTCTAGAAATGGTCTAAGGTGATCTTAACTAATGAAGGTGATCTTAACGTAAGATTTAGAGTATATCATAAAATGACTCACTTAACTGTAACCTTATCATCAGTACTAAGGCTCAATTTAATCATTCCATCTTCATCTCATAAATCATGACAATCCACAAATCCAAACTTAGTTACACAATAACGTTACCTCAAACTAATCTCAATATCATACCTCATCTTCTTGGATTGTCACTCTGAATAGCCTCCTCAGACAACCTAAGTTAGTTCGGCACTTGAACTAACATTATTGACCTCGGAAGTTATCTTTGTAACTATCTTTGGGATGGCTGGTATGTATATGACAGAATATATGATATTTATCTTAATTATTATTTTTCATACAATTATTATTTTTCATAAGGTTAGCGGAAATAGTAAGAATATCACTTTAAGATTTCATCATAAATCATATAAATGTTACAACAATATATAATAAATCACAATACTTACCTATATCATCAGATATCGCATTCAGGCATTGACTTTTGTATATAGAAAATTTGAAAGTATTTTGATTTATGATTATTGTATTTGTAAATGTGATATGAAAACACAATTATTGCTTTTAATTCAGTATTGCAAAAATTAGTATATACATTAATTAATAACAAAACTATAATTCCAAAACCTATACAATATATAGAAAAATCATTATAATACAAATATAGCATTTCATGTAAATGTTTTCACTTCATAAATGATATTTATTTTGAGTTTATAAACTGAATGTGGAAGTCCAAATTATCCTCGTGTGTTGCACCCTGAAGATTCTGCATATTCATACACTATTTCTTAAAAAGGAATGGAACGTTTTATCGCTTGTGGTATGGATTCTGCGATTATTTATGCATAAAATATTCCGATTCCAGATTTGTCTTTTGACTTAGATCTTGGGTTAACACAGATTAAATTTATCTTGAGCGATATTTCATTTGCCAATTTTCATGTTAATAAGATTTATATAGATATTCCTGAAGATAATCCAATTAATGCTGGAGCTTCTGGTGTTGATATTGAGATGAAGTTAAATTGGAAATTCTAGCAAACAAGTTATCCATATGTTAACGATTAAGGTGCTGGTTAGATTTTGATTAGAAATGCTGATGTAAAAGCTGTTGCTGATATTGATTGCGATTTTGATGATTGCCCAGGTCATTTATTGGTAAATGTGTATCGCGCTGATTTGACTTTTGATATTTTGCAGATTGTATTGAGTGGTGGAAGTTCTTGGATTTACCAATCTTTAATAGACTTGGTGATTTCAGCTGTTCAAGATTCTCTTTCTGATATAATAAGCGAAGTTATTGTGAAAGGTATTACTGTCCTGATGAACGATATTATGAAAGCTGATGGCTACTTTGAACCATATGCAGCTTATCCAGGAATAATAAAAGATGATCGTTTTGTATCTCCAATGATAATGAAGCGTGGTTACATGGTAATATTGTTTTCTGGTTATATTTACTCATTATCTGATCTATCTGACGAGTATATCAAACCTTCAATGCTTATTGCTCCAGTATATAACCGTTTTAACAAAGAAATTTAGTTTACTCTCAGCGAAGCCGGTTTTGACAACTAATTTTACATTTTCCACAAGTATAACGATGTTTACTCCAAGCCAGGTTCCTTTGAGGTCATTGAAGCTCCAACAATAAAATTCTACAACGTGAAGTCAATTCTCACCGTAAAAGTCAAGGCCCTTGATCAAACGCATACTTTTGAAATGGTCGGCTCTCCGACTCTCAGAACCGATAAGATCCAGAACAAGTCATCCCAAGCAACTCACAATGTAACCCAAGTATTCTTCAAATTCAACCTCCTTAACGAGGAAGATCAAACCGCTTTGGGAGCGGAAGTATTGGAGCATATCAACACAGTATTATAGCACGCGAACTACCAAATCGCGAACACCCCATTCATGAAAATGGACGAAATGGAATTTGTCTTCGACCCCACCCAGAAAGTTCTCAGAATTGTCGGAGATAACCCAAAAGAGTGCCCACATCTGTGATCCAACATTTAAATATATATTGTTTTTGTTAATCTACATTCATCGAATAATACCCTAAAATATTAAAAAATAACTTCTTTGAATATAAAACTTAATTGATTTCCAAAGCTTATTCATGAGAGTTTAGTCTTATTTGCCACCACTTTGTTCTATTTGTAATTCATCTGTTTAATCAATTTTTATTCTTTAATTTAATAAACGCGTATCACTCCATACTACTTGGTTAATGATTAGAAACGCTATATAAAAGACTGCTCAATGATAATAAGCGACTTAGATGCAATAATTTATACTATTCGACGATATTATTCAACTAGAATGTTTTTGAGGTTATATGAATAAGGTCATAAAAATAAAACTATTTAATTGATGAGGAGTTTTGGGAAAGGCTTAATACATAGGAACTAGTCATCTCAAAATTAAGCAAACGAAAAATTACCATAAAATAATATTCAAATATATTGAACTTTCCACTCCATTACCTTTTTGAAATTGCACCTACAAAATTTATAACTGAAATAGATCATCATCACATCCACAAAACTAATTATATTTGATGAATAACATGTAAATTACGTCTGATGCTTATAATAGTATTTGAAAGTTGAATTAACTGAAACATTCTTTTAGTACATTTTCATATTAGATATTTTCATGTAATATTATTTCATAAATATTATTTTAATTATTTCCAAGTCCTCTAAAGCCATTTTGACACACCATTCCACCTCGCAAAATTAATGAATAATGTTCAAAATTATAAAATTATACAAAACATATAAACAACTGATTATATAGTTAATAACGTGGTTTAGCAAATTTAACGCTTATTTATCATTTTTAAATATATTATTTATTTACTATTTAGCTTTTTACATCATTTCTATTTACAATATGAATATTAAAAGCTTAATTTAACGCAAATTCCTACGAATATGAGTGTCCCGTGTTAATTATATTATAACTAACTAATTCTGAATACATTAATTTAAGTATGCAGAAAATTATTTATTGTGATTGTAAGTAATTTTTTGTGAATTTAAAAATATTTCTTTATCTACTTCTCAATCTTCATCTATTCTTCTAAGAGTAACAAATGTTAAATGAAACTTTAAAATATTGTTTAATGAAAAACGAAAATTATTGCTGGCTTTATCTTGGAGCTATAAAATATATTATAATTATTTTATCCGTAAACCAATTACCTAAGTTAAACTGCTCCAATTTACCCGAAATTATCTCTGTAAACATAGTAATTCCGTATATTTCAAAACCTGTTCAAAATTTGAAAACAGTTTCAAAATAAATATTTCTTTCTTTTAGCATAATTTAGCTTTAAATTATATTTACAGAGTTTATTGCGTACAAATTTGGGGAAATAAATCATAAATAGTTTCATTATTTGTTTCAAGTTTTCATTAATTTTGCGAGGTGGAATGGTGTGTCAAAGTGGCTTTATAATGTCTGAAAATTAATAAAATTATAATTTGAAGATAATATTGGATGATAAAATCTAATATGAATATATACAAAAAGAATGTTTCAGTTAACTGACTATTTATCAAACGCTCAATCAACTTAGTAAGCCATGGGATTTAACAAAGATGTGGGAACAACGTTATTTTACTATTTTATTTTATGGATAACAATTATATGAATTTCTATACGAACATAATTGAGCTCATATTTAGAAACCCCCTTTTAAATGAAAATATGAAGTTCATATTCTTATAAGTGATATGAATACGGTTCGTCTCAATAATTGTATTGTACTCTATTGTGCTATATTGTTATGTCATTTATAGCCTTTAACAATATTATTGAATATTATTAACGCTAAATAAATTCTGATGTAGAATACCTGATAATAATGTTAATATTATGGGGAAATATTAAAGCATATAATATTATAGTTAAATTATGGCAATGCTATGAGTTTAGGGATGGAGTGGAAAATACCTACCTACCCCCTTTACCTACCTACCTCATACCTACCTACCCATATGATCAAATAATAATTATTAAATTAGTTCACTACAACAACATAAATAGCATTTTTAGATTGTTTATGTACTGATAGGACTGTATTAATTACGAAGTAATGTTATAGCAGTTATATATATAGATTTAACTCATATATTATCACTGTATGAAGGTGAAAATATGGTTGTATGTAGTGATACTGTTAATTTTAGTACTGTAATACAGATAACATACTAAAAACTGGAATTTATTGAGAGAATACGTTGATACTAGCTAGTTATTAATTGTGTGAGATTCGTAAATAAATAACAATAGATAGTGCACTATTATATGTTATCTTATAAAATAAGACTTAAAATGTCGTTTTAATTGCGCGAATGTCATGTTATGCTTAAACTCATTTCTTTTCGTTTTGATTGAAGTGGTATTAATATAGAATTAGTATAATGCATATAAATATGTTTTAGGGTAGGTAGGTAATTCTGTCTGCAAAGTATACATACTGTCCATTTCCACTCCATCCCTAAACTCATAGCATTGCCTAAATTATTGTATACTACGAGCATACAAACGTGATCATTTTATACGCTTATAATTTGTTTTTATCATTAGATGATACTCGAGTGATTTTAATTGAATCTTAACAAAAGACAAATAAATTTTAATTTTATATATGATGTTCTGACCTGGTGTTTATTTGAACGATTAGGCTCGGCGGTTAACGTTAGAGCTGAAGAGGCATTGCTGAAATACCAGCTTTGTTTAGTGTGATCGATGATTGGTTCATTCGGTTGCGCTTCTCGTTCCTTTCCTGAGATGCAGCTCGGCCAAATCGGTTGCGGAAGGTAAAATCCCCCGGTTCAAAGTGCTGGGCTGGCATCATCAAGGATCGGTATGGCTAAGGGCATGCCATCAACGAGCCTTCAGGATTGGAAAGCGGCAACCGCTCTATTGCTTCCTTAGAAACGCAGATGGTACGACGCAGGTGGATTCCCGTATAGATCGGCTTGCACGAAGCAGCCGCGTTACGCCCCTGGATGCTTGTACCCGAGTCGTTGGTTGTCTTGGCTGCGGAGGTGCGCCTAACGTACATAGGTGTATCTAAAACTAATGATCATTCGCGTGAACATACAGTTCCTGTACAGAAGACCGAACTAGTATAAACGAAAGTTAAGTAAGTGGGATATATTATGAACATATATTACTTAGTGTAATATAAAATATTGTTAATATACGATATCTTTACAATCATACAAATAACCTGCAAAAATGCCTCTTAGTTTCGGTTATATCTCAGCCTTTTTTAGGATTCAGTTAAAACCAAATGAAATTTATGTTGTTGGGATATATTACCATCTGCTGGAAAGAGCAAATAACATTATTCTTTTGAACTTCAGACTATAAAGTGGTAAAATATATACAATTGATATATTCATTGTAAATATAATAATATTATTTCACTTTAAAATTTAGTAAATAATCATTTTTTCCATTATTTCACTCACTTGCTCATATTCCAAATATTTATAATTTATTAATATTACAAAACTCATTAATATTACAATAATAATAAATTGTTGTACGTGTATAACTACTAAATTTAATTTGTAAATTATTCAAATGTATCGTATAAATTAAATTTTAATCTATCAAGAATTTTAATGCTAACTTTTACCTTAGTCTTAATACGGACTATATTTTATTTTTATTGTTATACTTGTAAATTTGTTATAAATATATATTTCAATTTATTGGAAATCAGTATATCTTATGAATTTGGTTGTCTTTAGTTGTCAATTATTACGTCTGTTGCAGATTTTTTATTGATTAATAAATCAGCATCGATTATGGCATTGAAATCCAAATTTAACATTTGTAACTAACGCAATTAATATAAAGGAGAAGTATCAACTATATTATTTTCCCAAAGATATAGTTTTACTAACTTTGTTAAATATTTTAAAGATTATATATCAATTAAATTATTTTTTGCCAAATTTAATTCTATTAGTTGAGTAGAAAATTATAAAGTTTATATGTCAGTTATTTTATTGCTGTGAGCATATAAGTATTATAATTAGCTGTATTTCAACGGTGATATGTTTTAAATCATATTATCACTTATATTCAAAATTCGAATATTATGTAAATGTTTAATAACACTAATTTCTTAAACAGCGTTGTGTTCAATATCTAATTCAACTAAATTAACAAGATTTTACAAAGGATTAATATCTGTAACGCAATTTACCCACAATATTAGTATTTTCAAACTTATAAGATTAGTCAAAGGATATATATTCTCTATTAAATTACCTCCAGCATTTAATTCTTTTAATAAATATAAATTTTGTAAAGACTCAATATTATTTATTTGATTATTTTATAGTTTTAATACTTATAGACTTTCTAATTTATTCAGCATTGTTATATCACTTATATTATTATCAGTAATATTTAATTCAATTAAATTAATAAGTTAACTTAACTGATTGAAGTTGGTGTTGGAGACTAATATGTTTGTCATAGAAATTATTTGTAATTATGTCAAACATTATATTCCTTCGATACATTATATCTTGCAGAAATCAATAGTTAATGAATTTAAGTTGTTAGGAGCGTTAAAAAAATCTAAATCATCACAATACTAAATAATTAATTTGCGAATGTTAAAATTTTCAACGAACAAAAATGATCTGAGGTTTATATTATTGTTCACTGTGAGTTCATTGTCATATATAGTATTTTAATAAGTTTATATCATATTTCTATTATATTAACTTAAAATCTCTAATTATTCACTCATCAAATTAGGAGTGATTATTTGTATCTTTTATGCATAAAATTATAATAACTTTTATTCAACGTAATTTTGCATTATATATACTCATATCTGATTGGTTATAAAATATTTATATCATTTGCGTCAAAATCAACGACATCTTATTTAGAGATAAATATTATAAGCAATATATAGCATTCGTATTATAAAAGTAAACTATAGTATTAAAATTATGAGTTTCACTTCAAGTTCATACCAATTCCAACAGCTCCTACACCAAATGATAAGGCTGCGATAATTTTCCACTTTGCGTCACTTTTTTGGACAACAACTTCCTTTTTAGGTTCATTTGTCTTTGTATTTGTTTGGATTCTTTGAACGAGTTCCTAATTAATGGCAGTTTGTTGTGCCAATTCGGTCTTAAGATCCTGAACTTGAGATTGTAATTTGTTTATTTCAGATCTTTGGGCAGAAACTCTGGATTCAAGTTCGACGCTCTGTTTCTCCTTAACTGGGGATTCGTTTACAATACTTTCTACTTTCTGAGCGCTTAATTGGGTGATTTGATCGACTTTTGATGTTAAGTCTTGTTGTAAAGAATCAATTTCCTTCTTATGCTTCTATGTCAACTGTTTTGTAACAGATTCAGCATTTTTCTCCTTCTGGATTAAGTCATATTCACGTACAGCGAGTTCTTTTCTCTCCTTCTCAAGGGTTTGTTGCTTTTTGGCGAATTCAGCTCCGCTTTGCTCAAGTTTAAGAGATACCTAAGCAAGTTCAGCTTGTACAGTCTTCAACTCAGCTTCAGCGGCTAACTGGAGCTTCTTAGCTTCTTATAAGTTCTTTTCAGCTTGAGTTGTTTGAGACTTAGCTAGATTTATCTCCTTCTTGTCAACCATTTGGGATAACTTCTTGGTGTGTGCGGCGGCCTGATCAGCGATTTCCTTAGTAGCCTTCTCGAGCTCAGTTTAAATCTTCTGGGCAGCAATTTACTCAGTTTTTCTCACTTACTCGATTTCCTAATCCTTTTGAGACATGATAGTTGTTAAATCGGATACTTGAAGCTTCAAGGCAGCATTTACAGTGGTGAGCTTTTCAGTGTCCTCCTTTTGTTGATGGGCATCGGAAGAAAGCTTCTGGATTTGTTCTTACAACTTTTCTGTTTATTGAGATTTAGCAGCAAGTTGCTCCTGAGCTTCCTTCAATTAAGCTGTTACTTTTTCACTTTGAGCAGTTAGCTCAACGAGTTTCTTCGATTAATCTTCAATTTATGATTGAAGTTTAGATTCTTGTTGCTTCAACTTATCAGCAGATTCAGCCGATTGAGATTGTAATTATTCATGAAGTTTTTAAGAATCAATCTTCAATGTAGCTAATTCAGAAGCGTTGTTAGCGACTTAATCTTATAAGGACTTGCTTTCGTGATTTTTGTCTTCAAGATCCTTCTATAATTATTGAACTTAATTATTAGTTGATTCTAACTTGGCTTTAGTTTCGCTTACAAATGCTTTTACTACTTCAATATGTGATTAGCCTTCACCTGCAGTTAGGTTAAATTCAGTTAATAGTTGTTCAACTTCTGACATTATTTGAAGGACGAAGTGGGAATTTTTACAAATGGTTGATAAATAATTGGTTTATTTTATAATTATAATATTTAGAATTTTACACACCTAAGTTTCACATATCTTATATATGTAGAAACAGAAAATTAAACATGACATATGTGAAAATAGCAGCAGGTTTCTCACTTCTTTTCTTTGCGGTATCTGGCAGTAAGTTCTTCTTGTATGTTTTTGAGTTCGTTGACTTCGTCTTTGAGGTCTTGTATTTATTTGTTCATAACTTGAATTTCCTTTTCTTTCTTGCCGATTTCGATTCTTTGGTTGTGTACTCTGGATTCGAAGATGTTTTCTTTGTCTCCTTATTTCTTTTCAGTGAGTGCTAGGTTGAGTTGTTCGGTGAGTGAGTCGATTTCTTTCTTGTGTGCGTCAATACTGGCTTGCATTGCTTCTTTTTCTTTATTCAGAGTATTGAGCACCTTTTAGTGCTCTGGATCCTCTTTCTTGAGTTATTTCAGCTTTTGGTTGTAGTCGTACTCCTTAACGCACAGATCTTTGATTTGTTAGTCTAGCTGAGCTTGCTTTCTGGTCATTGCCTTGGCGTCCATTTCATATTTGGCTGTTATTTCGTCCGTTTTCTTCGTTTGCTCGTTCAGTTTGTTCGTGAGCTCTTCAATTTGCTTTTCCTTCTTTTGCTCCTTCTTGTCGTCCTTCTTGTCCTCAATTTTTATGTCAATTTCTGGAACTTGAACGTAGAACATTTCCTCCACCTTCTTTTGAAGGCCGGCGTTTTAGTTCTGGGCGTTTTTCAGTTGTTATTGGGTCTCTTTTAATTAAGTCTGAACTTCTTTGAGCTGTTTTTGCAGTTCTTAATTTTGTTTGTTCTGTTTTGGCTCGGATTTTTGCTCGTCAATTTTTATATCAATTTTTTAGCTCTTGAGGATTTGGAGGTCCTTCTCGGATACGCGGAGGAGTCTCTCGGCTTCTGCGTGAAGCTGCTTTTCTTCATCGAGTTTATGAGCGGTTGAGCCGAGCTCTTGCTCCAAGTCAAGGACCTTGGCCTGGACAGATTTGAGCTCGAGCTGAGTGCTGGCTTGAATAAGCTCAATCTGTTCGGATAAAGCTGCTTTCTGAGCGTGAAGCTCCTCAATTTGAGCTATGGAATGATCTTTCTCCTTCGCAAGCTCATCCTGGAGTTCTAAAACTTTATCCTTCGCATCACTGTCTTTGTTTATCTCCTCAATTTGCTTCTGTAAATCAAGTAACTATTATTGGCTCTGCTTTATGGACTCGAGTCTGTCGTTTTCAGCAATTTCCATTTACTACTCGAAGGTTGAGCGCATGGACTTGGTCTACTCAATAAATACTTCAATATCTGCTCTTAATTGAGCGTTTTCCTTTTCAAGAGCGTGGACTTTCTCCTCGAACTCAGTGTGGAGTTTAGAGACTTGCAAGTGAGCTAGCTCTTCCTTCATGTGATCGAGGGCAGCTACTTTCTTATCGGAATCCTGAGTGATCTTTTCGATTTCCTTCTTGAGCTGAGCGTTTTCAGCACCAAGGGCGTTGACTCTCTCGATCAATTCGAGTTGAATCTTCTCGCACTGCATGTGTGTCAGATCTTGTTGCAATTTTTCGAACGAGTTCATTATCTTCTCGGATTCTTCGTTGAGTTTAACAATTTCTGCCTTGAGGGCTTCGTTTTCAGCAACGATGCTTTGAGTTTGTTCTTTGCATTAGCTTTGCAATTTTTCGCATTGAAGGTGAGCAAGTTGTTGCTTGAGGCTGTCAAGCATTTCAGCCTTTTTATCAGCTTCTTTTACTTAAGCGGTGAGGTTGAGAACATCTTGCTTAAGTTTTTCGCTTTCAGACTTCAGTTGGTCGCATTTAGTGCATTTATCCTTTTTGCCCTTGGTTTCTTTTGGTTCTTTAGTTTCTTTTGGAAGTTGCTGGATCTTTTCAATGAGTTTTTGAACATGTTCTTCCTCGTTTCCCTCAACAAGCAATTCTTTTTGTTCGAGCAGTTTTGCTTTAACTTCTTGTTGTATTTTTTGCAGGAGTTGGATCTTTTTGTTCAATACTTCAATTTGAACTGATTGGGATTCGTTCATGAGGACTTGCTCGTTGTATTTGTGTGTGAAGTCGTTCTTCAGGACTGTCATTTCCTTCAGTTTTTCTTCTGTTTCATTGGTGCACTTGACGGTTTCCTTCATGAGTTCGTTTTCTTCGTTGTGTTGTTTATTTACTTTCTCTTTCAGTTTTTCGTTGTCAATTTGTAAGTGTTGGAGTTATTTTTCATTATTTGCGGTTTGGTTCATGTAATGCTCTGTGACAATTAATTGTTCGTTGTATTTGCTGGTGAAGTCGTTCTTAAGGTTGGTGATCTCAAGAAGTGTTTCTTCTTGGTTCTTCAGTTGCAATTTCAGTTCTGTGTTTTCAGTTAAAATTGAGTCGTTGATGATGATCAGTTCGTTGTATTTCTTGGTAAGGTCTTCTTTGGCTTCGTTCATTTCGATTTGTTTAATTTCTGAGTGTGTGTCTTGAACTTGTACTTCTCTGAGGAGTTCTTGTTCGTTATTTTGGAGTTTTTGTATTTTTAGCTCCAGTTGCTTCTTTTGCTCGCCAAGTTTTTAGATCTTTGCTTCCTCGTCGTTGCATATCTTAAGCAGTTCCTGTTCATTCTTCTGTAATTTCTGAATCTTTGTTTTGAGCTTTTCGTCGTCAGTTGATTTATGTTGTTACTTCTCGTTCAACTGTATTTGGAGCTTTTAGTTCTCTTACAGTAAAGATTCGTTAACGATTATTTGCTCGTTCAACTTATTTTCGTAGTCTTGAAGAGTGTTCTTGAGGTCAGCGAGTTTTGAGTCAGTGAGTGATTCCTGTTTCAAAACGGTCTTAACCAGGTCCGTTTTCAAAGACTGTTTGGATTATTCCAGTTCAAACTGAAGGGCTTTGTTCCTCGAGCGGGTTCTCTCGAGCTCGCGCAGGTTCTGGTCTGAGATTATTTGAAGCTCGTCGAATCTGGACTTCAAATCGTTCTTCTCGGTGAACAAATCGGTGATTTGCTTTTCACTATAGATTTGATTAGAGGTGGAGGATTTCAAATCGCGGGACTTGAAGAGAGCCTTCATGGCCTTAAACAGCTCCGCGGAGCGCTTGTACAGCTAATCAGTGGTGTTATCGGTTGGCTGAGGCGAAACAGACACCTCGTTCAACTTCAAGTAGTCCTCTACCTACTTGTTGTACACGTTCAAGAAATTAAACATCTCGTTGTTCTTGTCCGTCAAAATGTTGATAAAATCAACCACTTTCTCCTACGCAGAGCAACCAGGCTCCAATTCCAACTCAAGAACACGACAAAGCGATTCCAAGTCAGACATATGATAGAGGAGTGGACAATAATCGCAGCAACAAATATGTATTTATAAATTAATTAATTTCCATTCCTTCTGTGTATTCCAATTTTATCAATTATATATTAAAGAACTGAGCAAAAATGAAATACTAATTCATAAATTCTAACTAATATCTTTATAACAAATAATAAAATAGATATAATATAAAAAACTAAAATATTAATTACTTCAATTTAGGTAACATAATTTTGGTAACATTATCCTTGTTGCTTTCCATTGACATTAAAGTGATTCTAAGTCAGAAGTGGTACTAATATATTTTTATTCAATGGTATGTAATTTCCCACATCAAGTCATACCAACTTAAGTTGAAATACATACTTGAAATACTCATTTAAAGTGCTGCAAGCTAAATTATACATTGTAATATGATATCAAATAACTTTGATGCTGGAAAATAGGTAAATTGCATTTCACTTTTACTTTCTGTTGACCACGTACATGATGACGTTTCTCTTGAAGTACTTGTCCGCCCCGACGGCTTCTAAGAACATGTCCGCGATGGCCGACGGCTTCTGGCCCTCCATCTGCTCGATGAGCCTGCACAGCAGCAGCTTGTCCTGGCCGGAGATGCACTCCAGGTACATGCACCTGAGGAAGGACTTCTGGAAGTAGTCCCGCAGCTGCTGGCCGTTCTTCTCGGAGATGAGCTTGCCGACTCGTTTCCAGAACTCGGCCTGGCCGTGCTGGAGGAAGTGCTGGCTCACGGCCTTGCACAACTGGGCGTTGTCTGGGAAGCTCAGTGCCTCTCCGGCGCACGACGAAAGCGCGTCCAGCAGCGCGGCGGCGAAGCGGCGCTGGAAGTCCAGAGATGCGGCGGACTGGGCTCTGGCGGTGGTCTGCTTGAACCGGGGCTCCTTCGGCTCCAGCTTCAGGGTCACGCTGCTGGGGCACTGGGTGGTCTGGAGGTGCTTCATCACGACGCGGTCGAAGAAGGTCTTGGTGAGCTCGGCCGGCGAGGCGTTGAGCTCTAGGGCGAGCTGGACGAAGAGCTGCTGGAAGAGCTGGTCCGGCAGCGTCATCACCTGGAGCGCGACCCGGCACTCCAGAGCGGCACCGCGGGGCACGAAGAACTGCTTCGCGATGGTGTCGACTAGTTGGCTTGGCTGGACGGTGTTCATATGAAGTGAAATTATAAGACTATATTTGTGTCGTTGTATGCTGAATGCATAAATGTTTGTAGCAGACAATAAGTAATCGCGTTAAATTTATCATCATCTCAACTTATAATAGATATAGCAAAAATATGTATAATTGCATCAATCATACTATCCTATCCGAATAGCAATGTTTGGTATTTGAGACTCATCGGACATTTTCATTATATTTGATTTAAAATTTTATAACTTTTGCTAGTGGTAATGAGAGTGATGAAAGTGTTTTCACAATTTTTGTATCATTTTGTATTTGGTTATCATATTTCTTTGTACACTTGGTTCAATTTACATTAAAATTTTAGTTCCAATTATATCGTATATAGCAGATTACTATTATATTTATTGCAACTTTTCAGTATATATTTTTTAAAACAGCATATGTATAAAAGACACACATGAAAGTTGATATAACTATTAATTTCATTATTAAGGCAAATTGGCACTAAGCTAATTTAGGCATATACTACACGATTCGATATTTGATTTGTTTGGAATTAGCTGGAATCGAAAAGAACTACATTTAACCGTCACTTATCTACTGTTAATTTTGAAGTATTCAAATGCATATCGTCTGAATTATCCTAAATTGATAATTGATAGTCATAATAATTTTTTCATTTATCATTCGGTAGTCTTTCGATGTAAAAGTAATTAGATAAAGAAGAATTAACTAAATTAATGAAGAGAGACGAGAGAATTCAGTAGATTACTTTTTGATGCATGCAAGAATAAACCGAAGGAATATACTATATTATATCTCTATCATTCATTCATATGTTATTAATTATATGTGAGTTAAAGTAATATCACGACTCGCGTCTCACTTGCTCTATCTGTTTATCACGTACATGACCACGTTCCTCTTGAAGTACTTTTCAGTTCCGATAATACTTAAAAATCTATCAACTACCGCAGACGGTTTCTGACCTTGCATCTAGTCAATTAAACTGCACAATAATTGTTTGTCGGGCTCCGAAATGCACTCCAGATACATGCACCTCTAAAACGACTTTTAGTAGTATTCTCGCAGTTATCTTTCGCTCTTCTCTGGAATGATTCCCTTCATTTTAATCCAGAAATCAACCTGCCCGTTCACCTTGAAATGTTCATTTATATATTAGCACAGGTGCGCATCGCTATCAAAACTAATGGATTAATTAAAAATAGTGAATAATGCAGTTCTAAGCGCCTGAGAAAACATTCGTTTGAAGAGGATTTAATTTTCAGGCTGAGTTCTGGCCTAAGTAAACTTGAACTTGTGCGTTGATTTTTGAGTGTGTTGTGGCGCTATTTTCATGTTAAAGTAATTTAATAGTGCGTTATACTCTACGTTTAAGGCAAATGACAGCTGAACAAGCAGTCTGATAAATAGTTGATTGGGGAGAGATAAAACTTTCATGACTATTTAGTGCTCCAAATCTGGTGAGTACTCGAGCTGAAGCAAGCCGGCTATTCCCTAAATTATCTTGTGAGACACAATGCTCATTTGAAGTGAAATTAAAACTTTGTATACAAAAATACAGACACCAGATGTTGTTTCATCATTTTAGTTTCAGTATTCAATCAATCATTCTCAAAAAATGCTTAGATATAAAATGACTCAGTCGAGAGAGTCTATCCTTAACTGTAACCTTATCATCAGTCAAAAATGCTAGATATATATGCCTATTCTTATATTTTCTTATTTATTTTTCTATAAATACATAATAAATATGAATATTATAAAAACGAACACTAACAAAGATATGAGAGAAAACTGTGTGAAATCGAAATTAATTTATAAATATACTGACCGATATACTAACAAGTCTATCATCACGATAATGAGTTCATTTTTTATATTTCAACTGGTTTTATTACTTTATAATTATCAACCTTTAACTCAATATTTCAATCTCACAATAACTATTTTTCATTCTTGTTTGAAAACACAAGATTGATTGGAAAGTTCTAAACATTTAGTTACGTTTATTTAAATGGTATTGAGAACGTTTCATCAAAATACTTTATGCAACTGGATACATATAATATTTATGTTACTATTCTACGCTGACCACAATGAAATCAAAATATTTCTTAAATAAGTATTGAGTTTCTCTTTGGTGATATTCCAGGATAGTCTACATTTGTTAGCTGAATTGCGAAATATCTGTGTAGATAGAAAATATCATTGTATTTGGCTCTCACTTCGTCGCCGGCTACACATTACTGTTTTGTATCCGGCCCACATTTAGGTTATTATTACATCGTCGCGAAACTGATAATAATCCAGCTTTCCACTTTTGAATTGCGCGATTCAGAATATGGGTCGAGAATGTACCCGAATCAGGTGTTTATATTGGCCTCCGCTTTTCTAATAAAAATCGAGATAGCCACCAGCGATGATCTTTCAGTCACATTTTTTCTAAATTTAATCCGATCTATAAATAATATTCGTGTGGGTCATTTGACAGAACAAGTAGAGTGAAGCGCTTTGGCCGCCAAAAGTCTCTGGCGATGTTAGATTTTCCACTTCATATGAACACCGTCCAACCAAGCCAGCTAGTCGACACCATCGCGAAGCAGTTCTTCGTGCCCCGCGGCGCCGCTCTGGAGTGCCGGGTCGCGCTCCAGGTGATGACGCTGCCGGACCAGCTCTTCCAGCAGCTCTTCGTCCAGCTCGCCCTGGAGCTCAACGCCTCGCCGGCCGAGCTCACCAAGACCTTCTTCGACCGCGTCGTGATGAAGCACCTAACAAGTGAAGTGTGCAGCGTGAAGGTCACGATGAAGCAGACGCAGTACTAGTTCAAGCAGCCGTACGCCCACGTGAAGTCGATGGCGGCCCAGGACTTCCAGAACCGGTTTTCAGCGGCGCTCCGGAACTGTGTGCACAAATACCTCCGCACGCGCGTTTACGACGGCGCGGACAACAGACAGCTCTGCCAGCTGCTGAACGACTTCTTCAAGTCGGAAGGCCAGGCGAGCTTCTGGAAGAGCATGACGAAGTACCTCCCCGAGAAGAGCGAGCGACAGCTGCGCGAGTACTTCCAGAAGTCCTTCCAGAGGTGCTTGTATTTAGAGTGCATCTCGGAGGGCGACAAGATTCTGCTCTGCAAGCTCATCGCTCAGATGCCGCAGCAGAAGCCGAGCGAGGTGGCCGAGAGGTTTCTGGAGGAAGTCGGATCGGATAAGTACTTCAAGAGGAACGTGATCATGTACGTGGTGAACAGGAGAAACCAGTGAGTTGTTACTTTATAATTCACTCTCATAAATAATAGAAGAATAATATAAAATTGGTTTAACTAGCTTGTAAGAGTTTCCCGGGTAAAATTTTTAATAATATTCTCAGCTTTTCTACTATCAAACGAAAAATGATAGTAGCAAAAGTAGTTGCTAGAAATATTATTAGAAGAACCTACACTAAATAATTCCAAAAATATAAATATTTGAGTAATTATAAAACTTAAAAATCAATGTTAAACAAAAGTTAAGTCTTAAATAACTTTAAATAAAGTATAAAAATAAAAGAACGAGGAATAATTATGAAATCTAATTCTTTAGTACAGTTACATTTTGTACAGTTTTGAGCTATTTAAAATAGCTGTATGAATGTATTTATGTTGTACATTTCAACTGCTTTTATAACTTTATAATTATCAACCTTTAAACAGCAAAAAGCTTGGATTATAAATAAATGCACTTCTTTAATCCAAAGTTATTAACCATATTTTATATGAGAATTTATATCACTAAATTATTAAAGTAGGATTTCATAAATAACTCACTTAACTATTACATATCAACTATTTAATCATTTCGTCTTCATTTCATAAATCATGATACCAAACTTAGAATACCCTACCTACTGAAATGTAATACAAAAATTATATTTAAGTTAATCCAACAAGTTAGGAGCATTTTTGGAAGCATATCCCCCTATTAATGGATTTATGTTGTTGATTTATAATTAATTATCATCATTTTCATTTTCAACAATCAAATAAGTAAAAGATTCATGTTCTAAATATGTGATTCGAGACATTATTTATATTTGATTTGAAATTAAAATTGCAATGCTTATAACTTATATAAAGTTATTACACATAAATATAAAATGTCCGTTTTGGATAAATCGCTTGAAGCAATTATTTTAACTTGATAGTATATACTATCTATATTGTATTAACCCGAATTTTAATCATTGTATAGAATAAATAATATTTCAATTGATAACACTGATTGAGTTCCACTTCAATGAATATTACAATTCAGCAACTAATAGAAGCTATCGCGTTGAAGTTCAACATGCAACCCTGTTATGATCTCGCGTACCGCGTGGCCTTGCAGGTGATGATGCTCCCAGAAAACCACTTCACTCAGTTATTTGCCCAGCTTGCCTATGAACTGAACATTGAACGCTCTGCTTTGCAGAACTACTTCCTGTAGAACATTTCAACAACTCAGAATTTAAACACCTCAATAATTTGCAACGCAAATCAGACAATAAGGTTCAAAGGAATTAGCACACGGAAGAAGTCTGAAACTTATCTGAAGCTCCAGCTCAGGTTCGAGTCCGGGCTCAGGTAAGCGCTTCATTTTTACTGCTCGAATTCCCAAATAAATGGTTCAGGTAACGCGTAGCTGTGTTAGATTACAAATAACCTACTAAGAACATGCAACAATACCGAGTTCTGGAAACACGTTTAGTCACTCATTCCAGAGAAGAACGAGAGGTAGCTCAGAGACTACTACCAAAAGTCCTTCATGAGGCAGATGTACGAGGAGTGCATCTCTGGCCAAGACAAAATACTCTTGTGTCAGTTGATAGACTAAATGCCAGGCGCCAAGCCCGCGCAGATCGTTGAGAAGTACACACAGATGACCGGATGCGTAAAGTACTTCAAAAGAAATCTGGTGATGTATGTGATCAACAGAAAGGAAAAGTGATTATTGCTTACGAACTTACTATTTTAAATATTTTAATGGATTTCACTGGATAGGTACACTATTTTTTGTTACGAATGAAATACACATTCAAAAATACTAACAAATAGCTAAATAATTGTTAGATGTTTCAACCATTTACAATATAATTTTTTATATTAGATTGTGAGAAAGGGGTTGAATTCAGTAATTCTCTTAAGAGTATCAAAATTATCAATATAATTTCAGCGAATCGTTATCAGACTAAAATTGATAATTCGTGGCTTGGAGGACGTCAAAGCTGAAATAGACTCGTATCATCATAAACTCCGTAGACACTAAAATAGTCTTAAGTTATGAATCTTAAAAATATTTACTTAAATGAATTATATCGCTTTCCCTCGCACTTCATATCTCAGTTCTGGTTCATTTTTGTTTCATAAATGATAATTGCTTTTATTTTCATCATGGCCTAACTTACTATTTCGTTAGAGTATATATTATGTTCTCGAAAATATTAATAGTAAATATAGTATATTCTCGTATCGTATTGAAATGAAATGGCTCACTTCCTCTTTAGGTTGATGATGTACATGACGATGTTCCGCTTGAAGTAGTTCTTCTGCGCGCACACCTACATGAACCTGCCTGCGATTTCGGTGGGCGACTCTGTTTGGTGTTTCCGGATGAGCTCCCTCTAAACCTCTTTGTCGGCGTAGTCGATTTGGTTTTCGTAGAGCACTCTCTGAAACGACTTCTGGTAGTACTCTCGGAGCTGCTTTATGTTCTTGCTGGGGATCAGCTCGTTCATGCGCTTCCAGAACTGCTTCTGGCCGGATTCCTTCAGGTGGTTGTTCACGCACGCGCACAGCTCCTGCTCGGTGTGGATCTCCAGGTCGACGTGGAGAAGGGACTGCTCGCGGAGGACCTGCTTCATCGACTGGGCGAAGCTGTTCTGGAACTCGGTGAACTGTTGGCTGAGGGCGCGCTTGTACGTCTGGCGCACCTTCTTCTGCTTGATGTTCTGCTGCCTCGCCTCTGTCTGTTGTTGATATGTGATATCATTAAAAACGATTAGCTGTGGATTTTGGAGCTGGCTTGGATTTATTTCAGTTTGTTTTACATATTCGGTTAGTTATTGGTTCGTGTTGAACTGGCTGTAACTTTGGGGGATGCGTTAAATTTGCTCCAAGTAGTTTATTTGCTCCGTTTGGTATTGGGGAACTGGTTAATAAGCAGTTTAACCAAAGTCAAACAAGTTGCTTTGGAGGAATTACTGATTGAATGTTTAGGTAACGGGTTAAGAGAGACGAACCTGCGAGTTCAGCTGATTTATCTTTTCGCGGTGGATGTCCCAGTTGTTGTTTTGGTAGAGCATTTGAAACTAATTCAGGTTCATATTGGAGCGGAGTATGGTTGTTGTATTATTTACTTATTTTTGATTTAAATAAGAACGATCGAGATTGTGTTTCTGTTGTTGTGTTGGATGAGATCGCGAATACTACTGAAGTATTCAGTTAAAGGTTAATTGACAAGTAGGAACAAAAACGAAAAGTAAAAATTTAGAATGTTCGTCTAATACAAAAATTATTTTTAGAATCTGTATACTGCGTTGCCAAAAGCGTACTTTAGCACCAATAATGAATTTTTTGATTCTAGTGATTCACTTTTGTTGGATTTTACAAAGTATTCGGAGATTCATTGCAAAATTATTGGTTCTATCACCCGTTTAAATACTAACTTTGAATTTTGAATTAAAACTTGGATTAAGTTAAAATCGAATTACTTTTGTATTTGCTTAAAATGAAAATATTCCGTATTTATTAATAAATGTGGTAATTTCCGTTTCAATGCTTTATTTGTTGAACTATTCCTGATTCAATTCTTAGTTAACTTAAAATAGATTATTAGTTTATCTTAAGGGAATAAATCATAAAATAATAGAACAAGCGCGAAACCCAATAAAGGCACAGAAGAATCGAGCATTGACTCGTTCTTCTGAAGGCGCTTCTTCTAGATGAAGGAGCATACTGAACCAGTATAAACGAAAGTTAAGTGAGTGGGATATATATAATATATTTTATATAATAATTTCATATATCACTATTTTTAATTAATCCATTAGTTTTGAAAGCGATGCGCACCTGTGCTAATATATAAATGAACATTTCAAAGTGAACGGGCAGGTTGATTTCTGGATAAAAATGAACGGAATCATTCCAGAGAAGAGCGAAAGATAACTGCGAGAATACTACTAAAAGTCGTTTTAGAGATGCATGTATCTGGAGTGCATTTCGGAGCCGGACAAAGAATTATTGTGCAGTTTAATTGACTAGATGCAATGTCAGAAACCGTCTGCGGTAGTTGATAGATTTTTAAGTATTATCGGAACTGAAAAGTACTTCAAGAGGAACGTGGTCATGTACGTGATAAACAGATAGAGCAAGTGAGACGCGAGTCGTGATATTACTTTAACTCACATATAATTAATAACATATGAATGAATGATAGAGATATAATATAGTATATTCCTTCGGTTTATTCTTGCATGCATCAAAAAGTAATCCACTAAATTCTCTCGTCTCTCTTCATAATTTAGTTAATTCTTCTCTATCTAATTACTTTTACATCGAAAGACTACCGAATGATAAATGAAAAAATTATTATGACTATCAATTTAGGATAATTCAGACGATATGCATTTGAATACTTCAAAATTAACAGTAGATAAGTGACGGTTAAATGTAGTTCTTTTCGATTCCTGCTAATTCCAAACAAATCAAATATCGAATCGTGTAGTATATGCCTAAATTAGCTTAGTGCCAATTTGCCTTAATAATGAAATTAATAGTTATATCAACTTTCATGTGTGTCTTTTATACATATGCTGTTTTAAAAAATATATACTGAAAAGTTGCAATAAATATAATAGTAATCTGCTATATACGATATAATTGGAACTAAAATTTTAATGTAAATTGAACCAAGTGTACAAAGAAATATGATAACCAAATACAAAATGATACAAAAATTGTGAAAACACTTTCATCACTCTCATTACCACTAGCAAAAGTTATAAAATTTTAAATCAAATATAATGAAAATGTCCGATGAGTCTCAAATACCAAACATTGCTATTCGGATAGGATAGTATGATTGATGCAATTATACATATTTTTGCTATATCTATTATAAGTTGAGATGATGATAAATTTAACGCGATTACTTATTGTCTGCTACAAACATTTATGCATTCAGCATACAACGACACAAATATAGTCTTATAATTTCACTTCATATGAACACCGTCCAGCCAAGCCAACTAGTCGACACCATCGCGAAGCAGTTCTTCGTGCCCCGCGGCGCCGCTCTGGAGTGCCGGGTCGCGCTCCAGGTGATGACGCTGCCGGACCAGCTCTTCCAGCAGCTCTTCGTCCAGCTCGCCCTGGAGCTCAACGCCTCGCCGGCCGAGCTCACCAAGACCTTCTTCGACCGCGTCGTGATGAAGCACCTCCAGACCACCCAGTGCCCCAGCAGCGTGACCCTGAAGCTGGAGCCGAAGGAGCCCCGGTTCAAGCAGACCACCGCCAGAGCCCAGTCCGCCGCATCTCTGGACTTCCAGCGCCGCTTCGCCGCCGCGCTGCTGGATGCGCTTTCGTCGTGCGCCGGAGAGGCACTGAGCTTCCCGGACAACGCCCAGCTGTGCAAGGCCGTGAGCCAGCACTTCCTCCAGCACGGCCAGGCCGAGTTCTGGAAACGAGTCGGCAAGCTCATCTCCGAGAAGAACGGCCAGCAGCTGCGGGACTACTTCCAGAAGTCCTTCCTCAGGTGCATGTACCTGGAGTGCATCTCCGGCCAGGACAAGCTGCTGCTGTGCAGGCTCATCGAGCAGATGGAGGGCCAGAAGCCGTCGGCCATCGCGGACAGGTTCTTAGAATCCGTCGGGGCGGACAAGTACTTCAAGAGAAACGTCATCATGTACGTGGTCAACAGAAAGTAAAAGTGAATTGCGATTTATCTAGTCTCCAACATCAAAGATTGAGTAAACGGAAAGCAACACGGATAATATTGTATTTCGTATTATTTCACGTCTTCCATATTTTTGGAAGGCGTAATTATATGTTATCAATTTGAAGTAATTGTGATGTGAAATTGTATAGATTTCTACTATTTAGGAAAGAAAAGCAATTTAAATTTAGTTCGTGTTAGTATACAGGTCAGTATATTCCTGACACAAGAAAAGACGATGTTTTCATTTATATGGTAGATTTCTAGTTATCTCTTGTTAAACAACGCATTTAATATTGTAGTTCACTCCTCTAATTTTACTTTGTCTCTAAACCAGGTCCACTACATCCAAGCCAGCTCCAAAATCCACAGCTAATCGTTTTTAATGATATCACATATCAACAATAAACAGAGGCGAGGCAGCAGAACATCAAGCAGAAGAAGGTGCGCCAGACGTACAAGCGCGCCCTCAGCCAACAGTTCACCGAGTTCCAGAACAGCTTCGCCCAGTCGATGAAGCAGGTCCTCCGCGAGCAGTCCCTTCTCCACGTCGACCTGGAGATCCACACCGAGCAGGAGCTGTGCGCGTGCGTGAACAACCACCTGAAGGAATCCGGCCAGAAGCAGTTCTGGAAGCGCATGAACGAGCTGATCCCCAGCAAGAACATAAAGCAGCTCCGAGAGTACTACCAGAAGTCGTTTCAGAGAGTGCTCTACGAAAACCAAATCGACTACGCCGACAAAGAGGTTTTGAGGGAGCTCATCCGGAAACACCAAACAGAGTCGCCCACCGAAATCGCAGGCAGGTTCATGTAGGTGTGCGCGCAGAAGAACTACTTCAAGCGGAACATCGTCATGTACATCATCAACCTAAAGAGGAAGTGAGCCAGTTCCTAAATATTATTACTTAATATTATTAATATTAATACTTTTTTGATATAGAGGAAGTGATCCATTTCGTAGCCGTAGTATCATTTATAATAACAAGATGACGTTGAGGTACTTTCGATATTTGAAAGAAAATTAATGAAACGATTAGCTATTTGATTTTGTATGTACAGTGGTGGGCCCTCGAAATGCTTTTTTGAATTAGGAAGAAGAATGAAGTTTATTATTTGAATCTTACTTATATCACTGCCCGGCTCAATAATGAGTGTGTTCTCCCTCCTCATCAATACACTCATTAACTCTATTTACTATTGATTTGTAAAGTGCTTCAATCACATCAAGGCCTGGTTGAGCCTTGGATAGCTGTGCTACAATAATTAACGTATATAACTCTGTATATACTTCAATAATAAGTTTCAACTTCACCTAACGTTGTATAATTTAACAATCAAGAAAATTGATTTCTCATTATGAAATGGAAGTGGAAGATCATAAGTAAAATAACTGTTGTTTAGAGTAGCATCAATATATTATTTAATGCTGGGCCCGACTAACCCACTTGATTCCATTCTTCAAGAAACAAAAAGGCATTCATTATTTGAATATTGAGAATGAAAGCGACTGTAACTACCTGAATTATAATTCTAATTAAGCGAAGTACCAATACTTCATCTTGAGCTCCCGGTTGAGATTGAAAGAAAAAGTCCTCCATTGTTTTTCGTGATTAAGAAATACCTAAAATCGTTTAGATTGACCCAGTTAAAGATGAACACCGAGGTCCTCTGCGGATCCAGTGCTTGCGCTACTAGTTATAAATTACATATTGCGTCCGTATACCAATCATTGGATCCTCTTATTCTTTTCTCCAATCAGGCTTAACTACCATATATTTTCGAGATAAAATCTTTCATATGTTAGCTTTGTTGACTAAAACTTAGAAATTACAGGGACATCTTAAACGAGTGATATAACTAGTTCAGATTGGTACAATATTTTATGAATTCTTCCGTTGGACCCAAAAATGAAGAGAATATAAACGCTTCAGAACTGCCTAAGTTTGTTAAGTGAATTAGTTGACCTTCCCTAAACATCTTCTACCGCGTTTATTTTTGTCATTGCCGTCCTTTTATTGCATGTGGTAATTTCTATTTTTCCTTTTTGGAATATTAAATACCGACTTTGAATAGTCGATTATGGTCTAATACGATCGAAATCATATTTTTGGCCCTCTTGTGTTAATGAGTAGTTCATGAATAATCTCCAACTTGAGATTATTTATTGGAATTTGTCATCCGCATTAGAAGTGGCAAAATATTTTAATATATAATTACTCACATAGTAAACAAGAAAAAGCAATTCCACCTCCCATAACTGTAAGAATTCAATTTTGGTATTATTCTCTTGCTCTAAAATGTAAATAATACAGCTTTTATTTAATTGTGATAATCAATAATGCTTCCAATTCGCTGCAATACAGGTAATTTCCAATAGAGCAACGCAAATCTTTCTTTCTCAAAAATGTATTTACATCTTAAAATGATAAATTTAGCCATTTAGTTTTCCATTCAGGTTTTGCTTGTAATCGATAATGTCCCAACATGGATAAACGAAAGCGCTTCCCTAATATGCATTAGATAATTTCATTTTTCAGATGTACGAAGCCAAAATTCTATTGATACTAGAAAACAATGATTTCGCATGCATACGAAATATAACCTATTTCTTTCTCAATCTAAACTATAAATGATATGTTTAGTAAACGTTAAGTTAAGGAATAAGACTTTAATCAACTTTGATTGCAACAATCATTTTTCGTTTGATAGTAGAAAAGCTGAGAATATTATTAAAAATTTTACCCGGGAAACTCTTACAAGCTAGTTAAACCAATTTTTTATTATTCTTCTATTATTTACGAGAATGAATTATAAAGTAACAACTCACTGGTTTCTCCTGTTCACCACGTACATGATCACGTTCCTCTTGAAGTACTTATCCGATCCGACTTCCTCCAGAAACCTCTCGGCCACCTCGCTCGGCTTCTGCTGCGGCATCTGAGCGATGAGCTTGCAGAGCAGAATCTTGTCGCCCTCCGAGATGCACTCTAAATACAAGCACCTCTGGAAGGACTTCTGGAAGTATTCGCGCAGCTGGCGCTCGCTCTTCTCGGGGAGGTACTTCGCCATGCTCTTCCAGAAGCTCGCCTGGCCTTCCGACTTGAAGAAGTCGTTCAGCAGCTGGCAGAGCTGTCTGTTGTCCGCGCCGTCGTAAACGCGCGTGTGGAGGTATTTGTGCACGCAGCTCCGGAGCGCCGCCGAAAACCGGTTCTGGAAGTCCTGGGCCGCCATCGACTTCACGTGGGCGTACGGCTGCTTGAACTAGTACTGCGTCTGCTTCATCGTGACCTTCACGCTGCACACTTCACTTGTTAGGTGCTTCATCACGACGCGGTCGAAGAAGGTCTTGGTGAGCTCGGCCGGCGAGGCGTTGAGCTCCAGGGCGAGCTGGACGAAGAGCTGCTGGAAGAGCTGGTCCGGCAGCGTCATCACCTGGAGCGCGACCCGGCACTCCAGAGCGGCGCCACGGGGCACGAAGAACTGCTTCGCGATGGTGTCGACTAGCTGGCTTGGTTGGACGGTGTTCATATGAAGTGGAAAATCTAACATCGCCAGAGACTTTTGGCGGCCAAAGCGCTTCACTCTACTTGTTCTGTCAAATGACCCACACGAATATTATTTATAGATCGGATTAAATTTAGAAAAAATGTGACTGAAAGATCATCGCTGGTGGCTATCTCGATTTTTATTAGAAAAGCGGAGGCCAATATAAACACCTGATTCGGGTACATTCTCGACCCATATTCTGAATCGCGCAATTCAAAAGTGGAAAGCTGGAATATTGTCAGTTTCACGACGATGTAAATAATAACCTAAATGTGGGCCGGATACAAAACAGTAATGTGTAGCCGGTGACTAAGTGAGAGCCAAATACAATGATATTTTCTATCTACACAGATATTTCGCAATTCAGCTTACAAATGTAGACTATCCTGGAATATCGCCCAAGAGAAACTCAATACTTATTTAAGAAATATTTTGATTTCATTGTGGTCAGCGTAGAATAGTAACATAAATATTTTATGTATCCCGTTGCATAAAGTATTTTGATGAAACGTTCTCAATACCATTTAAATAAACGTAACTAAATGTTTGGAACTTTCCAATCAATCTTGTGTTTTCAAACAAGAATGAAAAATAGTTATTGTGAGATTAAAATATTGTTGATAATGTTTACTGTATCAAAAATATTGTTATTGTATACTCATTCTGTATCAAATCCGAAACAGAAGTACAATTCAGCCAGATATATTTTCAAATCGAATAACTGTGCTTTTGTATACTAACATGTGTTTAGGCAGGTATATTGTTTTTGAGAATCAAAAAATATCTGTATGTTGATGGTCAGTTGTTCAATTTTGTTAAGAATTGTTAAGTTTAACAATTAGAAAACATACTTGGTTTAGTATGGGTAATAACATATGATATGTTCAGAGAAATGAATAAATTGAGCCTTAGTACTGATGATAAGGTTACAGTTATGTGAGTCATTTTATAATTGTAGTTCCCTGAATTCTAGTAAGTTTAAATAGAAAAAAGAAAGACATCACACCGGAAATTACGTCTATACTGGTCCTTTTTCTCTGATCTATGTAAAATAAAATGACTCACTTAACTGTAACCTTATCATCAGTACTAAGGCTCAATTTAATCATTCCATCTTCAGTAGTCTATCTGATCATCTTCAGTAGTCAATATGATGATGTTATGAATTTCCAATCAATTTTTGTGTATAACAATATAGATTTTGTATACTAATTCAAAATTTGAAATTAAATATCTAGCTATATTTTAATCTACAGCAATATTTTAAATACGTATTGCAATTTTAAGTTAGTATACAAATTGGAATTCTCTTCTTTTTGTAAAGCTTACTGTTTAAGTTTGTTTAATGTAATTATCATTTTATATCCAAGCTAAATACAATGTATCCATACACTTTGTACCCAACGATCTTATACTTATCAATCGAACTAATGTATAAAAGGACATTTGAAAACGTGCAATAATAATCAATTTGCAACACGTTGGAGCCTTTGTGATTTTCAATCAACAAAAAGAAAATGTCCCATAAATCACAAATTTAGAACATGAATTTTTCACTCGTTCAACTGATGATAACACTATAATTATGCTTTCATAAGTTATGATAATTCTAAATTTAAATCGATACTGTTAAACATATTTATACAACTTGAACACTTTATATCAACTTGAAGTTAATAATATTAATGTATTGCCACTTCATATGAACACTATCCAGCCAAGCCAGCTAGTCGACACCATCGCGAAGCAGTTCTTCGTGCCCCGCGGCGCCGCTCTGGAGTGCCGGGTCGCGCTCCAGGTGATGACGCTGCCGGACCAGCTCTTCCAGCAGCTCTTCGTCCAGCTCGCCCTGGAGCTCAACGCCTCGCCGGCCGAGCTCACCAAGACCTTCTTCGACCGCGTCGTGATGAAGCACCTCCAGACCACCCAGTGCCCCAGTAGCGTGACCCTGAAGCTGGAGCCGAAGGAGCCCCGGTTCAAGCAGACCACCGCCAGAGCCCAGTCCGCCGCATCTCTGGACTTCCAGCGCCGCTTCGCCGCCGCGCTGCTGGACGCGCTTTCGTCGTGCGCCGGAGAGGCACTGAGCTTCCCAGACAACGCCCAGTTGTGCAAGGCCGTGAGCCAGCACTTCCTCCAGCACGGCCAGGCCGAGTTCTGGAAACGAGTCGGCAAGCTCATCTCCGAGAAGAACGGCCAGCAGCTGCGGGACTACTTCCAGAAGTCCTTCCGCAGGTGCATGTACCTGGAGTGCATCTCCGGCCAGGACAAGCTGCTGCTGTGCAGGCTCATCGAGCAGATGGAGGGCCAGAAGCCGTCGGCCATCGCGGACAGGTTCTTAGAATCCGTCGGGGCGGACAAGTACTTCAAGAGAAACGTCATCATGTACGTGGTCAACAGAAAGTAAAAGTGAATTCATTTATGTAAACAATACAAATTGACGTATGATTCTGAATTATATTTATATGATAATATATTTAAAATGACTCACTTAACTATCTTATCATAGGAAGTCTCATTATTTAATCAATCATTATTTAATCTGAGTTATTTGTTACCCGTATTCAAATCTTAAATAGTTACTATATAGATAACAATAACGTTGTCACAAACAAATCCAAGTTATTAGTTAAACAATAACGCTACCACTAACTATTCTCAATATCAAACATCATCTTCTAGGATTGTCACTCTGAATAGCCTCCTCAGACAACCTAAGTTAGTTCGGCACTTGAACTAACATTATTGACCTCAGAAGTTATCTTTGTAACTATCTCTGGAATTTTGTAACTATCGTCGAGTATTAAAGCAAATATCAATAGTTAAATGATTTTACATTTTAATACTATTTTATATAAAATATATTTACCACATCATATATGATCTATTCAGTTAGTTTTATGATAGAAGTATAATATAATTATTAAGTATTGAATACTGAATAACTTATTATATGTTTTTCTTATGCCTCTCCATTTTATCAATTGAATTATTCAATAAACTAGTTTTAATAGCAGTCATACTCAAATAGAAAGATATTTGTTTTTTATGAAGACTATTTTGTATAGAGATATTTTAATGTCAATATTATAACTCAATTCCAACTTAACAGTGAAATTAAAGATGAATGGAGCTAAGTTAATTTCATAAAAATAGATATTGGTGATAATATTGATGAGATTAAAAAGAAAATTATTTAATTACTCAATGCTAACTACTATTGTGAATGGGATTTGTTCGCATATAATGATATGAATCGACTTAGTCTTTAAATCAACGAATTGTAAAATAGTGGAGCATATGAATCGAGGCTGGAATCAATTTAAGTATTAAATTCTGTTAATAAATATGCATATACTATGTAAGATGAGGTATATGGTATTAATTGCACTTCTATTTACCAGGTCTTTCATAAAGATAAAAATATTGTTATAACCAGGCAGCCGAACCTTTATGTTAGACTTAAAGATGACAATACTTGGCAATATGCTAAAAACTTCGTAAATGAATCAATTTATAATAAAATACAAAATCAGGTCGGGCCAAAACAGATTTTCGACTCTGTAATCAATTTGGGTACCTATTGTTAGATGGGCGAGGCGCTTGAAATATACCAGCTTTCAAACTAGCCATCTCCGTTCAATAGATTAGGTTTCCGCCAGTGGAATGGCTTGGTCTCAGTGCTCTGGAACAACTTCTCAACCTATTGGCAGTTGTAGAACATGGTCATTGGAAAAGTTCGCTCTGAGTACTCAGAACAATAAAAAGAACTTCTCTTCTACAAAGTGTACTGCAACGTGAACAAAATGGTGAGTGTGCACGATTTTCTGGTCTCCGAGAACAGCCCAACGGAGCTTTTGTCCTATAATAAGTTCAGAAACGAACTGGACAATCGGATTTAAACATTCAATTAGTAAATGGAGTAGAAATCGGTTCTATTCTGCGTTAAAATCTTATCAAAACAGGAGGAGAACACAATCGTGAGGAAGAAGGACATAATTAATCTATACTAAGCGATTTAGAGGTTAAGAAGAAACAAATAGTTCAAAATAAGAGCATCCGTGCCACAAATGTTCGAATAACTCGTTAGGTAATGGATTCAAGAAGAAAATCTGACCAACTTCGAAGTCGCTTACGGATGGACTGAACCATGGAATAACCCGCTGCAATATATGAGAGACTCAGCGGAATGGGATCACATGCTCGGAGACATCGGATTAGCCAGCGATTTTAGCAGTTGACTCTAAGTCTTTCTACCTTTCAAATTTAAAATTATATAATAAATAAATAATTGTTATAGATAGTGAAATAGTAAGTTCGTAAGCAATAGTCACTTTTGTTTTCTGTTGATCACATACATCACCAGATTTCTTTTGAAGTACTTAACGCATCCGGTCATCTGTGTGTACTTCTCAACGATCTGCGCTGGCTTGGCGCCTGGCATTTAGTCTATCAACTGGCACAAGAGTATTTTGTCTTGGCCCGAGATGCACTCCTCGTACATCTGCCTCATGAAGGACTTTTGGTAGTAGTCTCTGAGCTACCTCTCGTTCTTCTCTGGGATTAATTTTTGCACGTTCAACCAGAATTATGTTGCGCTCCCTGTTTTTAAATATTTGTTCGTTATTTAGCACAGGTCAGAATAACTTTCATTTTGCAGTTCATTCGGTAAGTTTTTAGAAAGGGTGTTTTTGAGGGCGAGGGCGAATTTGTTCTGAAACTCTAAATTTGACTCGGATTTCCTCCTCTTACAAGATGATTTGAACCTGTGTGCTGATTGCAAAAATGAAGCATTGTGCGAAAATGATTGATTCATTGATTGTGTGGTTTAGATATTTCTGAGGAAGTAGTTCTTCAGAATATAGCTATCAATGTTTAAGTCAAAGGCGAGCTAAGCAAATAACAGGGATAGTTATTATTCCGGAAGCATCATCACTTATAAAGCCACACGGTACTCTAGATCATAACAGGGCTGGATATTGAATTTAAGTGCGATAACATCAACTAATTGCTGAATTGTAATGTTCATTCGAGGTGGAAAAATACAGGATGACCAGACTTTAATATGAGTGAATAAGTGTATAATTTGTGATTTTATGGAATGTTTTAACATTGTGTTAAATTTAGATTTACAATTACATTTGTATACTATACTATATTAATAACAAGTACCCCAAAGCTCAATGTTTAGGTTTTAAGATTTATAAACGTATTTATAAGACGTTTATCTATGAAGTATTAATTTTCAAACTTTTATGAACAATCGTTAATAATTTTAATACGATATAATTGTTTTTTAGTATACTATAAAACCGATCAATCTTATTCGTGAGATATCTAGTTTAGTCTTACTACAGAAATCCGCATATAAGAGGGGTCTCTTTTCATTTATAAGAGGGGTCCGGCACCATTTATAAGAGGGTTGACCAATAATTTTCGGGCCCCCTATATAAATGAACCCATTCTTACAAAATACTCTCATAAATAGCTTATATTTATGATTATTTTAGCTTTTTTCAACAATATTATGATACAAAAAGATAACTCACAAGTGAGGTTCGTCATTTATAAGAGGGTTAGGAGCTTCTTTGAAGGGGTACCCCTCTTATAAATGAAAAGGGACCCCTCTTACATGCGGATTTCTGTAGTATTTGCCACCACATTGTTCTATTTGTGATAATCTTTGTAAGTCATCTATTTAATCAATTTTTATTCTTTAATTTAATAAACGCGTACCACTCCATACTTGGCAAATGATTAGAAACGCTACATAAAAGACTGTTCGATGATAATAATCAAGTTAGATGCAATAATTTATAAGAAACTATTCGACTAGAATGTATTTGAGGTTTTAGGAATAAGTTCATAAAAAACAAAATTATTATTATTGAATCTTAACAAAAGACTAATAAATTAATTTTATAGATGATGTTATGACCTTTATCAGGTGGTTCAAATTATAATGTTTATTTGTAATTAGGTTTGGTCTATTCGTCATCAACTCTGTACTATTCATGAGATATCTCAAAATATCTGAAAACCACATGAAATGACAAATAAACTATTCATTTTGTCTAGTACTATTCGTGAAACTCGGTACCTAGTCTACTTGTGAGACTTTACCGTATTTGTAATATTTTGTATATTATCATGATATATGAGATGAAGATGAAATGACGAGCCTTTTTGTTGAAAAGGTTACAACTAAGTCATTATATTTGAAACAAGAGACAAAATTGATGATTATTGATAATTAAAGGTTGTGAATTTAGAATATTGTTGTATTTAATAATTTGTGTTTGAGTATTAAATAATCCACTCCACATTCAAATTCTCAATGTCTCTAAATTCTGAGTATAAGAAGTTAGTTTTGGAGTTATAATCTGTAAATTATGTGAATTATGACTAGAAGACAGCGAAGTCCTTGCTTACGCAGATTGATTAGTTTGATCTGTCTTCTAAGTTTCTTTTGTAGATTATCAGGTATTTGTAGTTCACGATGTTTCCGACCTATACCACTTATTTATCCAATCAGGGCTTATAATCCGACGCATCTGATTCTTAATGCGTTTCTTCACTTTACGCTACCCTTTAAGACGCTCTGCAGTACAGCCCGCGCATATCTCCTGATTCTTTCACAGATCAGATATCCCTTTCCACACGCGAGCTAACGAAGATTTAGTACCACCGAATCAGAACTGTGAGGATATATACCAAACTGCTAAGGCAACTAAAGTAAAAGTGGATTCGGATCAGTTCCACCTCTCTCAGGAAAAACGAGGGGTTCGTGGTCCTCCTTCCAAACGCGAATTAGAAGCCGGGAACAAATCTCGTTGATTTAACGAAGAAAGCGGTCAGAGGGAAAGATGTCGCCGTTGTCGGCTTCAAAGAGCTGCCCGAAGACGTTCAAGTCCGAATTGAGAACCAATTCAACGTAAAATACATCAAAGACAAGGAAAAGAAGGACAAAGAGAAAAAATATAAGGAGAAAGAGAAAAAGCAAAAGAAGCAGGAAAGCGAGTCCGAAATCTCATCCAGCGACTCCGAGTCCGAATCCGATCAAAAACCGCGCAAAAAGCAGCACAAACAACACATCCAAGAATCTGACTCGGAATCCGATCACAAACCAACTAAATCAAAATCCGAGAGAAGATCCCTCCACTCCATCTCTGATTACGATTCTCATTCATAAAAACGCCCCCACTTTAATAATGACAACGACGAGGAGCTTCTGAAGAACTATTTGAACAAGGACTTGAAGTAAACGGGAGGGATGACGGAACTTGAGATCATGTCCAGGTACAACAAAACGGTTGACGAGACCCCTTAATTTAACTCAAATTCGAACTCAAAAAGCAATTACGTTCCAAACACGAACACAATGAAGCTGAACTCGCTTATTAACGAGAACTACCTCTCAAACCCAGAACAGGAGCACAACCAGCGCATCATGAACCTAATCCAATCCCAGAAAATAAAGGACGACATAATACCCGTGTAAAACATAGCTAGCAAATACCAAACGAACTTCGCACCAGCACCTACAGAATTCCAAACACAAAACTTCACCATTGAGAAAAATGTTCCATACACCGAACTAATTCAATAACAAGCCCAAAAAGATATTTAATAATAACAGATTCAATAGCAATAAAATTAATAGCAATAACAGATTTAACAGGAGATTTAACAGTAGCAGATTTAATAAGCTATTTAATAGTAGATTTAATAGCCTGTCACTTCACAACCCATTATTAGACAATCACAGCAAATTAAAAAGCAATATGAAGAGGAACTTCCCCCACGCTCTACGAACGCGTCGAAAACGGTCTCGTTTGACAAACCAACAGAAAATGTTGTTCAGAGCGCTTCAAATTTCGTTCAAGACTCTTATCACCCCGTTCAAGCTTTATAATCAGTTAACGACAGCATCCCACCAATGTATGCTCAAGCTACTTAGCAACCTAATGTTAACTAAAACAACTTCTAATTAACAGTTGAAAACTAAAACAAAAATGAATATAAAGATAATTATTTACAAACTCCCAACCCACAGTATGAAGTTGTTCCACCGCCACCAGTGGACGGTTAAAAAGACAACACATTCAGTTACCCCACAAATTTATTCGTCCCAGAACCATCTAATATGCAAAAACCATCCACAATCGAAAAGATATCCAACTTAAACCAGCTACCAAGCCAAAATAACAACTCAATTTTGGTAGCCAAAGAACCAAGCATACAAATACAAACACATCAACAGCATGACAGCTTCCACGACGCTCAAAGTATGAGCAAAGAACTAATGCAATCACATCCTGAAGTAGACCTCAGAAATACCAGTCACACCAGTTAAAAGGAAATAGAAGAACAAATAATCAAAAATAAAATGTTAATAGAAAGTTTCGCTTCAAAATCCGAAAGCCTTATTCCAGTCAGTAATTAAATGAGTAATCAATCCAGCTTTTCACCAAGCAATAAAAGCTTGGAACAAAACTCAAATATTAGTCATCATGATGAGCTACCATACTCAGTCGTTCCACCACCCCTTTAACAACAAATTGTTCCAGTTTAGGTGAGTAAATCTGACACTCTTCAGTCGAGTGCATAATCAAATGAAATTCAGAGAAAAGAGTATTCTGAAATGATTTCTCAAGCCAATCCCGTGAATACAGATTATTTAAAAGCAAGTATGAGTAGAGATATGACACCAAAGATTCCAAAAGCTGAAAAGTATTAAAATTCTGTTTTAGCGTAAACTCCTATGAATCAACCAGTAGTTTAATAAAATATGCAACAACTTCCTCCAATTAATAATTAGTTTGACTAAAATACGTCAACTTAGTAAAATATTTAACCCACTCAAATTGTATATCAAGATGTTAATCCTCAATAAGCTCCAAAGATTCAGCTTCCTCCTTCACTTTAAGAACAATTTTCTCAATCTGCATATTCTAACTCGTATAATTACGTATAACCAGATAATGCATATTCTCAATTGCACTATGGTGCAAATATGCGTCCATATTCAACTTCAGATTACGTCCCAGTACAGGCCCATATTTCACAACCTGAATATCGTCCGACTCAATAGTAGTTAAACGCGTAAATGTAAAAGATTTAGAATAACCCGCTTCAGTTCATGCCAACAACAAACCAACTCTTGCAAAATGATCCAGCTTAATGGAAATTGGACGCTGAGGTTGCTAAACAGAATGACTACAGATAATAAATCGCACCAAATTAGATACCAATTAATTATCTTCAATTCTAACCACCACAGCAAAATGTGTTCAATCCAGCTATGTAACAGAACTTTGTAGTGAATGATATGCAACCTGAAGTCGTTTTAGAGCATCCATCAGTATCTTCCTCCACTATTCAAACCGGTTTAAGCTCAAAATCAACATCCAGCAGTTAACCTTCTACCTCATCAACCTCTTAACGTTTGAAATAGTACCCACCCAAGCCAGTAAAGCTCTAATCAGTTAATTCCACAAATCTTCCAAAATCTTCCCTTACTCAATCCCAACTCAAATCGAAGTCAGTTTCAAACTCGAAGTAATCTGAGGTGATGGGCTCTGTATCAAAGGTTCTTACTGAGTCAGCAAACATTCTAAACTAACTTGCTAGAGAGGACAAAACAGAAACCGAATTTTTATACAACAAATCTGAGTCCAGAGATTCTAAGTCGAAATCTGTCGGAACGCACAAACTGAACGAACTTATGAGCAGAGGTAAAATGCTGTTAAATGAAATGAGCAAAATTTCATGCGGATTCAGCGAGAGAGACTTTACGTATGAAGGGTAGAGAAGAAGCAGTCTTGAGTCAACCGAAGAAAAGTGATATGAGTATTTAATAAATCAACATCAAATCAACATTTTAAATTCTTATGAGATTCAAAATAGCTAAAATGTAGTTTAGCTTTATAACGAAATAAAATTATACATGCCCTATTAGCTCAATTGGATAGAGCGCTAGCCTTCTAAGTTAGAGGTTGAGGGTTCGAGTCCCTTATAGGGTAAATTTTATATTTTATTCTGAGGAATCAGAAATCATATTATTTCCCTTTTACCATTTCATTTTAATTTATATTTTATTAACAAAAGCCATTAAAGTTTAATAATTAAATAAAATAAATTAATAATTAAACAAAAAATATTTCATTTTCTACATGATTGTCTCTTCATATCAACGTTGCTTGTTATCTTGGTTTTCAAATAATCAAAGTTGGGCTAATAAGGCGAGTCACTTCCTTCTTTTCCCGCACTATAACTACCTCTTTGTAATTTTAACCCAACCTCTCTATTTATCTATCTGTCAAATTTATGAATCGTATATCTAGTCTTGTCCTTAACTTATGATACTTCATCAAACTCAGATTTCTTATCCAAGAAATCAAAATTAGATAATTTAGGCTCGTTTATGAGCGCTCGTACATGGGTATTTAAAAAATCTGTATCAAATGCTGTAGCTTTATGTTTCTATTACAGCTGTTAAAATTATCTTTCAGGAGATATATGTTAAAGATTAACAAATTCTTATTTGAACAGTGGTGCACGTCCTACTTTTGGAAAAGTAAAAGAAGCAGCTCGAGTGAACGTTGGATTCTCCAGTGGAGTAAATTTTTCAGACAGAACTTGAGATGAAAGTGGTAGGCGAGAGGTTTACGCCTAGAATGGGCATCTCACTTTCTTTTTGTTTATAGAGTTTTGAAGTTTGGTATTATATGAAATTAACTTAAGATCACTGGGCTTGAACATCATTTTGTGATGCGGAATTAAACTAATTCTTATTTATATTTACATATCATTTAACGAAATTTGAAGAATGTTATAAATCAAAAATAAAATTTGACTCTACCGCGACTTGAACGCGGGACCGCTTGTACGTCAAACAAACGTGCTAACCAACTACACCATAGAGTCTTAATAACTATATGATAATATTAGATATACAAAATTTATTAAACGATATACTTATTCTATTAATTTGACCTATAGTGGCATGGTCTATTTCGGGACGTCATATAAAACAGGGAAAGACAGCAAGGGAAAAAATTCCCGGGTCAGAGCCTGTGATTCTATTAAATTATTTAACATTTATATGTTGCAGAATAATTTCATATTTTTACACGTTTTTCTATATTTATTGTTATTCACGATAAATACATACTGATATTTCTATTTTTATAATTCAGATTTAAACAACTGTTTAAATGTTATAACTCAGTTAATACGAGGATTGAAAAAAGGAAAATTATAATATATATCTTTAATATTATGATTAACGCGACATATTAATTAATAGTATATTAAACGAATATTATGTAAAATTTAAAAATTTAACTATATATGAAGGAAAATATTCTTAAAAATAAGGAATCGATGTTTATAATTAGTAATTTTAATAAAATACATGCTTTTATCGTTGAATATTAATCTTTGATTGAAATATTTATACCAATGTAGACGAAGTTCATGCGGTGGCTTTGAAGACAAAAATAAAGAGAATTCGCGTAAATTCTTGGTTGTGATTATCTCATAGTAATGTTGATTAATTATTTCAAAGCTGATTTGATGACTATTTAGCCGTATAATATTATATAAGAATATTGAAATATAAATTAATTTATAAGTTGCACAAAAGGTTAAAATTTACATAATTGATTAAAAATTAAATAGTTTTCCTTCTTGAGTTAATTTGTCTATCATTTCTAAAATGTATTGACAATATTTGGAGTGTAAATTTATATAACTAAACTTTAAAATCACATAAATTCCTGACATATTTATATTTAGTTTAGTGTAATTTAGTGTAACAACAATTATCAATTCTTTCTGTAATGAAGTCTATACACGATTTACTACATTATATTGATTGACATCACCCCATTGTAAAAACTAGAATTTGCATAACTTTATATGTTGTTATCTTTATTCGTCATATAGTAAACCACTAATGCAATTAACTACTATTTATATTTAGAGATTACATTTTCGCCAGTGATAGTAGAACAAAAATATGTTGCAGATTATTAACTATTCGTCATATCATTATTTTGAATAATTATTGGTGGTTTCGGGGAGGAACCCTAACAAGTATGCAAATAGTTATATGCGCAGTTAAATTTGCGTCGCTTTATCTGGTTCCTGAGCTTTTAAAACGAAATAGTTTAGCTGGAGTGGGACAAGGACATGCCCGGTTTTGGGCGCATTTTTGGCACTTGGGAATTTGGGGGATGTCTGGATGCCATATAATCATAATAGTATAGCCGGAAAATATGTATAGACGAAAATTTCAATTTCAAATCAGATTTGTCACTACAGGTATTAATTTGCTTGTAATGACACAATTTCAATGGTTTGTTCATATTGACAAAAACCAAAACAACAACTATTATTATTCATCAGTTATTTTCCCACTTCAGATGCCAGTTGCTGTGTCCAATCCAACTTAAGTTTTACTTTGTTTAGCTGAACACGTAATTCGTCGTCTTTAACTATAATAGACACCTGAGTAGCTTATTGCAGATCCTTATGAACTAAATTAATATGTAAACCAGGTAAAAGTTGATTGGCGCTAAATTGCTGCTTAGTTGAATTAGTCTCGTGATTAAATTTATCATTGGTATTAGGAGACTCATCTGCGTTCTCTGTGTAACCGAACATCTAAGGAAGAAAAAGAGCTTTTGAAGTAAGAGTTGATATTGGCGATTTAATCGGGCGAGGCCAATGATCCTGACTTTTAGTAGAAGCTCAAGTAAAAAGTTTTTGGGGATAAAAACATTCACCGGTCTGAGTTTTCAATCATATTCAACAACTTAAAGAGATCAAAGGAAATATAAAACGAGATGGAAATCCGGTAAATAAATCTGGGCAAGAAAGCTAAAAGCGAGATAATCCCCACCAATAAACAAGAGGAGCTCGTGAGCGTCATCAACTACAACACAAGAGTCAAAAATATCTTCAAACAAGATCAAGAACCACGCCAAGAGGACGAACTTCTTTCAAAAGTTCGGGACATCTTCAAGTGACATTATATTTTATAAGTTTTTCTAAGATTTTTCGTTTTACTTATTTCTTGATTACTTATTATTTATTCATACAACTTTTTCATTATATTTCAATGTATATAACATGTATGTAACTATATTTTTAATATTTTCATTTGCAACTTGGTGGTCACTTTTAATTTGTCCTTTCAACTAACTCTTAATAATATATCTTTAAATAGTTCTTTATTCATAACTTAATATTCTCAATCGATTGTTTCTTCAGCTATTAGCTGCTCATTTTCCTTCCAGGTGTCCTCCTTAATCTTTTGGTTCTGAACCATTGATATTGACCCATTCTTGCATCTTTTTATTTAAATTTTAAGCCAGCTTAATTTTTATCTTTTCCTGTGTTCTGATTTATTCTAGTTAAAATAATGGATCAGATCTTGTTTTAACTTTCGTTTTAACATACGGGACGTCATGAATATAACTTGACTGTATTTTCTGTAAATTAAATATACGTTCGAGCTTTGGATTAGAAGTAGAATTGAGTGGCTCCACTGGTAGTTATGATTTTATCATCGTTTTTGCGTTATTTTTGTAAAGTTTAAACATTGGTAGACACTCGCTTTAGGGACAAAGAGCTATTTATGGTTTTTTAATAATAGGTGAATTATCTAGTAATTGATTGGATGAAAAGAGAGTAAATTGAGAAGCCGGGATTTGTGCATGCTTCTGCTTGTACTTACCCAGAATTTCAGCAATTGGAGTGTCAGGAACCGAATTGTGTTCATTTAAATTATCAATAATATCGTCCAAGTTATGAATGTTTGTATAAATGTTTTTAACTTTATTTTACTAATGGAGTATTTTTTAACTTTTGTGCCAATTCATTGGAGTGGTATTCAAATAATATTATATTGTGGTATATTATTGATAATATTATGTAATTTTGTTCAAGTGTTACACTTGTAATATTTTAAAATGACTCATTATCATCAGACATAACAACTTGGTGCGATTTGAAGTGTGAAGTAAAAAAAGTATACTTTTTCTTTTGTCCTATTATAAATCTGATATAAATAAATTTTATAAAATTCGCTATATCAAAATTCAAATAATGCAAATTCGCTTTAATTTTAGACTGAACTGTCAACAAATACAATTTAGTAACTTGAAAGCGGCAACTTAACTGTACTAAATCAAAAGACTAATAAAGCGCACGTGAACAGGTATTGATCTCCTACTGGTAGTTGTATACTGATGAAACTGGTCAAAACTGAAGTTTTAATTGTATTTATATAAACGGTACGTTAAGTTATAATTCAAATCAATTGACGGATTATTATTAGGGACATACTGGATAACTCAAATAGCTTTTTAGAGTTAATATTATTATTTAGAAAATTCATGATACTAACAAAATTACATCTAAAATCTAATGTTCATAAATTTGAATTGAAATAGTTTGGATTATTTTCCTATTATATTGTTGAGTTAAGTGTAAATGTCTATCCACCATCACCATTCATAAATAAATGTGTTGCTGTGCAAACAGTCGTAATTTAGCTTACTCATTGTTACTAGCTTGGCACACTAGCTGTGAGGCGAAAACATAACCGTTTTAATACCTCTCAAGTACCCTAACTATTTTGTAATTTAAGAAAGATTTCTCAACTTCAAAGTTCATCTTGGACATAATGTTAGAATTTTGATTTTGACTCAATTAAGGAAGACTTAGATTTCATTTATATTTTGATATATAATTATTCCATGAGCCAATAAGATAACCTAATTATAATATTTAAATAATAATAGCACAACGACGCAGTTATGGCTTTCGAATTATTCAAATATAGTAACATGTTGGTAGAACTGGGTTAGTTTTGCACTCATTTGTTTTTAAATTATAAGAAAAAATTGCTATAACTTTACTAATCGAGAACGTGTGGTGATTCTATTGAACTAAATACTTTATTGTGTTTACAGAAGTAACTACCCCCAGTATTGGTGTGCTTGGCGTTTTTGATATTAAAATAAATTTTACAAAAACTTACTTATTTGTTGAACTTGTAAATGACAGATGAATTCGAGTTTACTAGGAAGTGGACGTTATGATTGTTGGACCTGAGGTATTCTGTGATTTAATTATTTACCGCAGTTTCGATTATTTGTTTTCAAAATCAGCTTCAAATCGTTGACAACAAAACGATAAATATTAATTTCAGGAAAAAGATAATATTTTGAACACGGTTACGGCACCTGCTACAAAAGCCCCTCAATTGATTCAAGATTAGAAATAAAATTAATATTTTTATGTATCTAATCTCATTCGCTCGAAATATTCGCTCAATGTCAATGCCTTCTGTTAGTCTAAGATGTTGGGAACAAGCGATCTAGATCCATATGGAAATACCCTAGCCTTGAGAGGAGCCAATGAAAACTATCTTAACAATTTGTGGAAATTCTAAAATCTAAAAGTTGCATTTAAAATTACTGGACTTAATATAAAGTGAATCAAGACTCCAAACTATTGGCCACGAGTATTTTCTGGTGGACCGCCCACTATTTAGGTGTTTATGAAGTCAATTGGTAATTTTATTGGCATTTTCCAGACACATTTATTTCGTGGAGTGAAATATAATATTTTATTAATATTTAATTATTAGAATTTATATAAATCGTTGAATAATATAGAAAGTTTATGAAATATCTCAATATTCGCATCATTTTGTTATGTATCATCAGTCTACGGCTCATTGATATCTAACAAAATATTCGGTAAGTCTAGAACCTCAATTGGTACCAATTAATAGTAATATATTATTGAATAACTGAACTCAATAATTATACAATCCACAAAGAATCTTTGTCGTTTTATTATACTTATTTAAATTATAAATATTGATACACAAAGATAATATTGATAATTCAATAATGTAAATATATATTAATTTATTAGATGTTGAGCAAAAAATTTACTCTAAATATTGTTGAGGCTACACATCAATCTACTTCCATGAATTTGTATCTAAATTTACAAAACGATATTATACATATATTTGAAGCATAGTAAGCTTTAATATGATATGTTATTTTAAATTTGATTTGAGTATGTTTATAGTGTACTTGTATTTTGTGTTTTCTGGGCACACTATATACTCGTAAACGGATCCGTTCACATCAGTTTATAAACCACTTCAATGAATCACTAGGAAAAGCTCCAGAAACTCATCGGTCTGCAGAATTTACTTCAAGAACTGAACGCACTTGAAAGTGAAACATAAAAACTAAAAATAATATTGAAGAATCAACAATTAGTTCATAAAGCCAAATATTTTGTAATAATGGGTGTTAAAAAGCAGATATTAAAATGTCAACTGCTTAAAAGAATGAGAGATTCGCAGATGCGTGTAAAATAGCATTAAAATAATTCATTCCAATTGTTTAAGCTGAAGATAATAAAGATTTGTGCATCCAGATAGATTAATATCTATAAACTCACGAGTAAAGAACATTTTGGGCTAAGGTGCAAAGTATGATTCCAGAAAAAACAATTACGCAGGTCAAAGAGTACTACCAGAAGTGCTTTTCGCGAGCAAAGTACAATTAAACCATTTTAGAAGAAGATAAAATTGCTTTGAAGGAACTTTCGGATTAAATGAAAGATTTTAAGCCAGCCCAAGTCGCAGATCACTTTTTGGCATATTAAAAGAATTAAAAGTACTTCAAAAGAACACTCGTCATGTTTATAGTGTACTTTAGAAAGTGAGTAATATATTTTCGGTATTTTCGTTGTTTTCTTTCACAAATTAGTGTTAAAAATACTTTAATTCGACTTCAAAATTAAATGAGTTGTATAATACTTAAATATTACAACATCTATTACATGAGCGCATATTCTAATTGAAAGAAAGATTCAATTGAGTATTCATTGTGAGTATTCATGGTGTGGATAAATATACAATAGAAATTGCATATATCTATTAAATATAATAAAATGGTTATGTCAATTATTAAGAACCTCAAATTATTACAATAACATGTATTACATTAATTATATAACATACATGTTTTAACATATGTATTCCTTGATTAGTTATATAGTTATATAGTTCATGTTTGAAATATCAAAAAACTAAAAAAAGAACAAATAGGAATTGTTGATAATTAATATCTCACATATAAGTTAAGTTATAATAGCAGTATATCATAGTATATCACAGATTTATTTTACTTATTAAAAAAGCACGTTGGATTCAAATTAATACACTCAAACTACATTTTTCTATTAACATCGTTTTCTACATGATAAATTATAAGATTATCATATTTCACTTCATATGAATAACAATTTTATGTGGTTAATTAATCAGCATTAAATTCCACAGACAAGCCATGTTCATCAAGTTGTAAATCCAGAGATAGTCAAAAATTATATCTTCGACAACGCTGAATAAAATATTACAATCGATCATTCACGCACTCAATTCAACGGAGCAGATATGTAGTCTCTTCTTGAAAAGCTGGGAGAAATAACACAAACTCAACAAAGCGTCCAGGAAGATAACCAACAAAATATCGGCAAGAAGAAAGTTAGGCAAACGTACCAAAGAGCAATCAAGCAAGAGTACGTAGAATTTTAACAGTTATTTTCTCAAAAGCTGAAAGAAATCATACTGACGTACGTGCCAGATGCTGTGATCACAAACGACCAGGAACTGTGCATTCAAATCAATGATTACTTCAAAAACAGCGGACAAAAGTATTTTTGGAAGCAGTTAAATGATTAAATCCCCAACAAGACATCCAAACAACTTCGGGAATACTACTAGAAGTCCTTCTAACGCGTGTTGTATGACAATTCTATTGACGTCGAGGATAAGGAGACCTTGAGACAGCTGATAGAGCAGATGCCCAATGATACCCCGACGTCCATCGCGAACGCCTTTTGCGAGGTTTCGAGGAATAAAAACTACTTCAAGCGAAACATCGTGATGTACATCATAAATCTGAAGCGTAAGTGAGTGATTAGAACAATACATTTTATAGTTAGCACAAATGTTATATTTGGGCTTTGGCTTAAGTTCTATGTTTTCAACATTGTTGTGAATTCTTTTGTTAAAAGACATTCTTTACTTCTTAGCGTATTTGGTAAAATTTGACTATACTTTGCTCAAAATATGAATTTTGTTGGATCATCTTTAACGACCAAATTTAAAGTAAACAAATCTTACCTGCTATACCACTTTATAAAATAGTTATTCAGCCACACGAATTTAGTTATCACGTTTAATCGTTCATTCTGGTGTTATAAGAGTAACTAATTAGTGTTAAATTTTACCCTTCGTTCTTCATTCCCCGAATCGTTATTATGTTGTAGTTAAATAAGGCTCATTAAAATCACTCTTGTTTTTTGATTAATGGTTTCTTCTTCTGCTTGAAGAGCGGGTTCACGTCGTTCTTCTTGTACAGGATTTTGTTCAGGATCTGCGAGTTGTCCGTGTGCGTCTGCTGCGTTATCTTCGGCGCCGCTTGGAGGAAGGCCTCCGACATCTTGGACAGCTCCCACTTTGCTTTTGGCTTTTCCTTTTGTTGTCCGTCAGTGGGCGTCTCGTTGATCTGTTCGTAATTAAAGTCAAAGTAGTCCAGGTCTCTGAATTCCAAGCCCCCGAATTCGTTCTCCTCATCAAAGTAGGTGATAATTGATAGAAATAATGTTCATCATTGTTACAGAATCAATTCTATATTATACAATTAATAACTGGGTATTCAGATGGTATTCGGAGATTACCGGTCTTGTACGATTGATATTTAAATTAACATAACAATAGATTGCTAATTCTTCTCGATGTTTAATAAAGCAAGATTCAACGTTAATGAGTATTCATAGTGGGTATTCATGGTGCGGACAATTAAATAATTTAATGCGTATAATTTATGGATATTCAATAATTATTAATTACTGCAATTATTTGATTTAGAATCTCTTCTTTTAAATTACAATACTGAGAATTAATATAACATATTTAAAATTAAGTATCATTAACATAATATAACAATTGTAGGTAAAAAATATGAATTCTAGAATTTGGAATTGTTGTGAATATTTGTGTTTGTATATACTACATACTCGTTAAATTTTTAAAGTATATCACAGATTTATTTTACTTATTAAAAAAGCACGTTGGATTCAAATTAATACACTCAAACTACATTTTTCTATTAACATCGTTTTCTACATGATAAATTATAAGATTATCATATTTCACTTCATATGAATAACAATTTTATGTGGTTAATTAATCAGCATTAAATTCCACAGACAAGCCATGTTCATCAAGTTGTAAATCCAGAGATAGTCAAAAATTATATCTTCGACAACGCTGAATAAAATATTACAATCGATCATTCACGCACTCAATTCAACGGAGCAGATATGTAGTCTCTTCTTGAAAAGCTGGGAGAAATAACACAAACTCAACAAAGCGTCCAGGAAGATAACCAACAAAATATCGGCAAGAAGAAAGTTAGGCAAACGTACCAAAGAGCAATCAAGCAAGAGTACGTAGAATTTTAACAGTTATTTTCTCAAAAGCTGAAAGAAATCATACTGACGTACGTGCCAGATGCTGTGATCACAAACGACCAGGAACTGTGCATTCAAATCAATGATTACTTCAAAAACAGCGGACAAAAGTATTTTTGGAAGCAGTTAAATGATTAAATCCCCAACAAGACATCCAAACAACTTCGGGAATACTACTAGAAGTCCTTCTAACGCGTGTTGTATGACAATTCTATTGACGTCGAGGATAAGGAGACCTTGAGACAGCTGATAGAGCAGATGCCCAATGATACCCCGACGTCCATCGCGAACGCCTTTTGCGAGGTTTCGAGGAATAAAAACTACTTCAAGCGAAACATCGTGATGTACATCATAAATCTGAAGCGTAAGTGAGTGATTAAAACAATACATTTTATAGTTAGCACAAATGTTATATTTGGGCTTTGGCTTAAGTTCTATGTTTTCAACATTGTTGTGAATTCTTTTGTTAAAAGACATTCTTTACTTCTTAGCGTATTTGGTAAAATTTGACTATACTTTGCTCAAAATATGAATTTTGTTGGATCATCTTTAACGACCAAATTTAAAGTAAACAAATCTTACCTGCTATACCACTTTATAAAATAGTTATTCAGCCACACGAATTTGGTTATCACGTTTAATCGTTCATTCTGGTGTTATAAGAGTAACTAATTAGTGTTAAATTTTACCCTTCGTTCTTCATTCCCCGAATCGTTATTATGTTGTAGTTAAATAAGGCTCATTAAAATCACTCTTGTTTTTTGATTAGTGGTTTCTTCTTCTGCTTGAAGAGCGGGTTCACGTCGTTCTTCTTGTACAGGATTTTGTTCAGGATCTGCGAGTTGTCCGTGTGCGTCTGCTGCGTTATCTTCGGCGCCGCTTGGAGGAAGGCCTCCGACATCTTGGACAGCTCCCACTTTGCTTTTGGCTTTTCCTTTTGTTGTCCGTCAGTGGGCGTCTCGTTGATCTGTTCGTAATTAAAGTCAAAGTAGTCCAGGTCTCTGAATTCCAAGCCCCCGAATTCGTTATCCTCATCAAAATAAACCTCGGGCACTGTGACCGGCTACACCGTGTCCATGTTGGGTTCGGGTGTTTTTTCCTTTGGAATATTTTATTTCTTTTGAATTTTGATCGTGTCAATGAACTGGACTACGTTTTCCGAGCCGAATTATTGAAATATTTACAGGTAGAGGTTCACGCACGAATTCTGGCGCAGGACAATCGCGATATTTAAGAGCGTTTTCGCCGTTTGCTTCTCAAGTAGAGGGGTAAAAAAGGAGGAGAGAGACAGGGAGGAATTTTACTGCTAAAACATCTGAAAATGCTCGAAGACCAAAAGAACTGCCATTAAGTAAGAATACTGCTCGAAATTCGGAAAACACTGCGGGAAAATGCGCATCTGCAGTGTTTGGAACATTGCGTGATCCACGTGCTTCCAAATCCTGTTCGAAAGCACCAACTGCGTTTTAACATTCTTAAACTCAAGATCCCCACGAATAAACTCAGTCACCAACAGCTTAAGCAAGTTCTTGAATTCTGTTTGAGACATTGAGAGATGGGAGCGGTGACCACAAAATTATGCTAAATACATGCACAGTATCCATATTCTGAATTTTAGAATAAACGAAATTTTATTATTTTTAGTGCAACATAAGTCAGACATTACCAAATCACAACAAAGAACAAATATACATCCGCTGTAGCGAATAACACGCCTAAGACAGCTTTTAGCTTTCATCACCACAATTAAAGTGCAGCGAGTAGTGTAAAAATAACACTTTTAAATATCAATCAGGTCGATTCAAACATATAACAGTCAATAAATAATATAGAGATAGGAAGTGACTCACTCATTAAGTTTTTCAACTGGCTTTCTGTAAACTCCCTCAGATGCTTTTGCAGTAACAGCTTTCATAAAATTCTTCAAAGTCTCAGCATTGGCTTCAATTTTGTCTAACTCTTCATAGCTCAAACCTTCTTTCTAAGCTTCGCCTTCTTGCTTTTCTTGAGCTTCAGCTTCAGCTTGGAGTTGCTTCATCTCTTCCTCACCAATTTCTTCTTCTTCCCACATTTCTTCTCCTTCTTCGCCTTCTTCAAACTCCTCTTCTTCCATTTCCTCAAATTCTTCAAGATCGTCTTCATCTTCAGCAACAACATATTGATGAGTGGAATCCCAAGCGCCAATAAAGAATGGGCATCTGGCAACCTTTTCTCCCTTGTAGGAAACATCCATTAATATGCACTGTGGTTTCAAAGCCTGACCAATTGTTTTGACCAAGTTTTCAAAAGATAATTCAACATTGAACTTTTGTTTCTTTGGTTATGGAGAGTTTAATTCGATATCCTTTAAAATTTTATCGTTATCACCATCAGTATAAATAAATTAAAAGGTGAGTGGAGTATCAAGAGCTGCAGTTGTTTCTAATTTAACACAAATTTTAAGTGGAGCTAAGAATGCGCACTCATAGGAGTTCTTTTGGTTTTCGAATTCTATTATTGGTTTCTTAAATATTTAGATTTCTTCAAGCTGAGCCATGATTGGAAGTGGTGAAATGAAAATAGCTTTTTGAATGATAACTATATAAATAACATAAATTAGAAAGTAAAGTGGTAATTTGTATCCTTTAGTGTCAAAATCAAAGTTGGTTTGCTTAACTACTATTAATCATTCAAAAACAACTGCTTGGAATAAGAGTTGATCTTTCATGTTATAATTCACATATAAAGTTATGTTTCCTAAGCTTGCTACAGAACCTCAAATATAGATATTGATTAATTCAAAAATTTCATGATGGCTTAAATGGTACAATAAAAATAGCCTAAAATCGATAATAATTTCATTGTGATTGAGTTCTTGTCTAATGACAAGTGAGTATAATATAATAAATGCTTTCTGAACTGAGTGTTTTCTTTAGTCAACTTTTATCGTAAGTTCTTCTTATAAATTGTTAGCGCCTTTTTGTAAAATCTTGACACACATTTTAACATGATTTTGACCTCTAAAAATCATAAAATTTTACTGTTTTGGGGTCTATATGATAGCTAGGTAGTCAATAATAGCATTTATTTTCATTTATCTTAATGCAAACAACGATTTAATGATTTTGCTGAAGAATAAATAAATTTTTGTGTTCGTATTGCATTAATGACTTGGTCACTACTTGAATTATATTCATTTTTCATGGAGTGGTGTGCTATTTATCATTTTGTGTCCCATCACCAAATGCATAAATATCATATTAGAATGTTCAAAATCAAAAAAGACGCTTACAATAGAAGAAGGAGTGAAAATTATTATACATATAATTTTATCTAAATATATAAAAGCATAAATATAAAATTTGAATGTACAAAATGCCCCAGATTCACTTGTTTTAGTGTTGTTTGAATGTAGTTATAGGTTCTTGAATCTCACATTATTATAACATTAATATACCTTTATTGTCTTCATACAATAATAATTTAGCCATTCACCACTTCAAACTATATGGCAGTTGTAGAAAAGGTCCTCATTTCTATTCCAACAGCAGAAAGAGTTGGTATGTTTCCAGCTATTATTGTATTTTCGATTGGCGTACTAATATTCTATCTGTCATTTTAATATTTCTTTTTCGATTTAAGCTATTCACTCACATTGAAATTGGTGCTGGATCCGATGATTCTAGATGTGATGACGTTGCTGGCATTGCCAACTTGCTTATTATATTGCTTCATTGTTTCTTAAGTTCGCATACGGTTGTGCTGGAAAATGTTCAATACATGGAGCATATTACATACTATTTCGTTTATTGTTAGTTTTCTAACATGTTTAATGTACATTATAGCTCGACCTGAAGCTACATTAATGTCCCTATAATAATCTCTTGCTTCTTAATAATTAAAAATGGGTTCGTTGATCACTTTTTGTAAGAAAATATGTCCAGAAACATCTTCTCTTTGGAAATCTTTCAATGATCCATCATATTCTGGTTATACAGCTGCGATGGGCTTTACCAGTTATGCTTTTCCAATTTAGCTTGTTATAGCAGCTCTCTACACATCATTTACTTGTTCTATGTTCGGCGAGCGTGAGGTCGTTGTTATGTTAAAACAAGTAGAGCAAAATAAATTTTTGGCAATTTGTGAAGATTTATCAGTTAAATTGAATAAACTAATTCCTAAGAAAGATGAGGATATATAACTAGCCGCAATGGAATATAGACCAACAGAGTCTATAATAAACGGAGCTATTTTAGGGAAGAAAAGTTAAGGCAAGGGAGCCAGAAGAATGCAAGATATTTGAGAATTTTCAATTTTATGTTTAAGTTTAAATATTGTGTATTATTTATTTTATTAGCTCAATATTGGTGCATGGGCTCAGTAAGCAATAATATAAGACAGATAGATCTATTTCGTACTGTTTGAAAATCTCATTATATCGTTCTGTTTAACAATGTGAATCTCGATATAAGTTAATTTGCAGCTCAATATTTGTACCAGTTGCCACTCCATTCCAGTTAATCAAATGTCTACTGAAGTATCTTACAAAGAGTTCAGAAAATTAATGGTGACGATTCCTACAAAGGAGCGTGTTGGTATGTTCCCATGTTTGGTTGTTCTTATAGTTGGTTGTTTAATATTTTATTTGTCCTTCCAGCAGTTTTTCTTCGATTTGGCTTATTCGGTGCATAAGGATTTATATTTGGAAACCGCAGTGCTTGATACGTTTGTTTTACTAACGTTGCCATGCTCCCTATTGTTCTGCTTCGTCGTGTCCCAAGTTAGAATCAGACTGTGCAGAAAGAGCCTGAATTTCTGGTCCGTGCTCCACTTCCTCACTTTTGTGCTCAATTTCATCACCAGTTGCCTTTACATCACCGCTCGCCCAGAGTAATCCTTCTCTTTCATGAGCTCGTTGATGAATTCGAGCACTCTCAAAGTGAGTTCGCTCGTAACTTTCGTGCAGAGCTTCTGCAAAAACGGGTCCGTTGTGTGGAAATCGTACAACGACGTTACGTTTAAGGGGTACAAACCGGCCATGTGGGTCACCAGCTACGCGTTCGTATTTTAATTTTTAACCGCTCTCTGTTTTACTGGTTTGTACTGTTCTGACTTCGGAGCATATTAAACCGTGGTCAAGATCAAGCAGTACGAGCCAGACAGGTTCTTAGGCGTCTCAGAGCAAGTAAGCGCAAAATAACTTAAGGCAATTGAACAAACATAAGCAGCCGCCGCAGCCAAATAGAAGAAAAGATGATAGATATTGTGAAAATTTGATTTGAACATATATTTAATAATACTAAGTGCAATCAATTTTGCTTTTGCCTGAAAAGATGATATGTTGAAATCTATTAAAAACAATCTACTGAGCGCAACTCAGATATCATTAAAATATTATTCATTCATTTGTCTCAGTTTAACAACTTCAATCTCCAGAAAATGATTTAAAAATTTCACTTATCTATATATTTTTTCATTTAAAAAATTTACCAGTAATACTGGTCCAGTATAGACTAGTATAGAGGGTTTAAGTGAGGATAAATGTTCAGGTAGTCTTTCAACAGGGAAAGTAAACTTAATAAAACTATGCTATACTTTTCTGTTCAAATGGCTAAAACGATCTCACTTCTCTCCTTCCAACTTCTTTATATTCAGTCGCTATCTTCCCCTTGCATTTCAACCGCTTCTTTTGCTGCCACTTCGTACTCTTCTTTTATGTCAGTCCAAGCGAACTCCCTTTTGAACTCCGTTACCACCACTCCCTCAACTATCTCCTTGTAGAGTTCCTTGATCCCGTTCACGACGTGTTACGCGAATGTTTACAGTACCAGAACGGGCACGTACCCCTCCCACCTCTAAAGTCCGACCTGTTCACCGGCAATCTGAAGTGTTTCAACGAACTCGGGTGCGGACACGCGCGTAATTCCCACGTGCAGGACCTCATAAATGGACAACACTGAGGACTTCTTCACACAGAGAACGTTTTTCAAGATTTCAATTCCATCTATTCTTCCCACTGCCTGGCCGAACCAGGACACGAAGGTCTGCGGATTATTGTTCAACATTAACGTAGCAGTTGCCTTCAGAGCACGCATCGGATCACGACCCTCCAATTACAACTAAAACGAGATCAAATTGAAGATATCAACCGGAGAAATGGAACCCTGCTTGGACGAATCAATCATGTACAACAAGGGCAAATGCGCAAGATCCACCTTAAACTAACGAGAAGCTTCCAATAATTGCTTAATCGAAATTGTTGGGATATCGCCAGAGACTTATGGCCCACAACGCACAAACTCACTCAAAATACGCTGGCGCAACTCAGAACCAGGCTCAGAAATTGACACACCCATTGTAGTGGAAACATTAATATATTAATAAATACTAAAATGAGGTGTCAAAATGATCAACTTCACTTCACATAATGTCGATCCCAGAATATTCTTAAATGTTCAATGAAATCAACCGCCCACTCACAACACGCCAAATCTAATCCGTAGAAGTAACAAAAACGTTCAAAGGACATAACTCATCAGCCACCGTAGAATATTAACCAGGATTTATACAACTTTCAGGTCAAGTTTAACACAAAAATTTTTCAGCTCAGCAAACCCTGAGCTCTGAGCTGAACTCGGTTAGCCAGGTCGGCTTCCACTCGGACTCGCTGGCCGCGAACGCCATCATGGAGGTGACTCCCTTGATCGTTCAGCCGACCATCGTCGAGCAGCTGCTGGGCAAGAACAACGTAAAGACCTCGTTCACCTCCAACTTCAGGTCAAACGCGGTGCTGAGGTCCGACAACAGCGTGGCGACCGTCATGTACAACCAGCGAGGAAACATCGTGGCCGGCTCCTTCCACCAGAAGTGCGGGAAGTTCTCCACGGGCTGCGAGATGGTGAATGTGGTGGACAAAGACCTGAAGATGTACGCGGTGGGCGCCACCTTCGAAAACGAAAAGGTGAAAGCCGTCGCCCAGACGAACAGCTCGAAGTCGGGCGCCATCGGCGTGCTCGTAAAGAACGTGAAGAACTGCCAGGTGAGCTCCAAGGTGCAGCTGAAGTACACCGACAAGCTGGAGTACCAGGGCCAAGTGGGGCTGTCCAAGATGTTCAGCAGAGGCCAGGTCTCGGTTAGCGTCGGCTCCGACAAGACAGTCAACGCTGACGTGAGAGCGGTCGTGGGCCAGAACGTGCTGTGCCAGGTGTGTCTCAACGGAGACATCACTTCTGGAAACGTACAGTCCGGGCTCGGAATCGTGTTCTGAGTTTATTTTATATGTTTAACTGATAGTTCTTTGTTTAGAAAATATGAATTTGAATCATTAGTTCCACAAATCAAACGGTAGTGATTCCAATTTGTTTACCATGGGATTGAAAATTTAGTTGAAACCAGTGATTTCTATTAATCAGGTACTCTATAATTGCAATGATATATTTTACACTTCATATTTTTGCGCCCAAATCCGTTTCGGGGCATTTCCACCTCAAAGAAACTATATTGTATAATATAACTCGGAAACAAGCTGTAGATACAGAATTTTAACAGACTAAATAACTAATAGCTATATAAATAAGGAAGTACTACGAAACTAATATCACGCGTTTGAATAAATCTATAGTTGGCTATTATAACAATCAATGACGATTTTGCGCTGATACACCACAGTTAAATAGTGTTTACAGGTACTAATATAGAAATTAACGTAGACCGTTCAGCTATGGATGTAAGTACCTTTAATATTTATCAAAATATGTATATTCTTAATAATAGAATTGATGTGAAACCAATTAATATTTTACTTGTTAATAGATAAATATAACAAAATATCACATTGAAATGAATATTTTAAAAATAGTGTAAATATGTACAATATTGTAAATCATTGTATTTATATGATATATTAATCATTCCACACCACAAACTACAAAACCTTTGAATAGATTTATGTAAATATAAGATAAATAATATTAACTTTATAGTGCTTATATGTTTCAAAATTGTAGCGATATTGATTTATTTTGTATAATTTTCGATTTTAACAAATATTTTCAAGTACTAATTTTCAGCAGTTATATTAGTAATCTTTTCTGATATTATATCCTAAAAATATGTCCATATTCAAAAACTTATATGCAAATTTTGATTAAATGTAATCAACATCATTATTTTAAGGTATGTCACTATTTTATAACTATATTTTATAATTTTTAAATATTATCTTAATAGAGTTTTTCGTCAACAAATATTAGATTAGCATATGATGTTTCAATTTTAGGTTATTTCTTAATCTTAAAATCTGTTTCAAAAAGTTTTACAATAATTATATAAATATCATTAATTAAAGTGGAATTACTTGAAAATATTTAGCTTTATATTAATAAATAATGACATTTAAAATGAAAAATACATGTAAATGCTTCGTTGTAGAAAATAATTGAACGACGATATTCAGCTTTTATATTCATGTTGAACTACATGGGGAATTTAGTAAGTGAGTCCCAAAAGATTAGATTTTTTGTAAAGACAGGAGAAAATTAGGTCAAGAATCCATTTAAGATAGGAATTAATTCCTTCAAATGCGCCATACATGCCATTTCTGTGATTTTCAACAATAATTAACTTTATGTAATCGTTATAACGTTCAAAAATATTAATTAATTCCAATTATAAATAGAACTACATGAATGTAATTTCTTGTTCATTGTTAACTTTGTACAATTTATGATTAGATGAATTAAAATTTGATCATATGTACATCATCAATACTTTCAACTTTTGATTCAGTTCCATCATAATTGAATACTGTATGAACATTTAGATTTATAATTCCTATTCCTATATTCATAATAAGTGGATTAATATTATCGTAGCTAATTCCATATTTATAATATCATTTACACAAACTTACACTTTGTATTTTTTGTATTGATAAAATCAATAACACTTAGATTTGTATACATAAACAATGATATAATAGATATTAATTACCACCTCAATGAACTATCAAGAAAAACTCCAGTAGTTGATGCGTTTGTAAACTCTTCTTTAGGAATTAAGTATACTTGAATTGCAAATAACAAATGAAATTAATACATCAGAAGAACCAACAATAAGCTTAATGAACTCCGTTTTGAAAAGTAAAACACAGAAATCTTCATCTTAAAAAATTGATATGTTCGCGGACGCATGTACATAGTAATTTTAATCTATTTTGTTACTTCATACTCTGCAACTTCATTTATATTTAATTTTTATAATTTTTAAGATTATTCTTAACATATATTACATATATTACTCAACAACTTCTATAGTACTATAATAATTATCACAGAAAAGTGTACAGTTAGGCTTTCGGAAAATCAATAAGTCGTTTGATAACATCAATAATTAATGATTATAGGATTTTTAGACCAATTATCTTTGGCGGATCCTCTTCCTTTACCTGATATCATCATTGTAAATAGTATCATTAAATATTTGTCAAAATCTGATTTACTTAAGCAAGATTTACCATCATATTTTAAAGTTTTTCTTACTTCAGTCAACGTTTTAATGTTTTTAATAGAATAATTTGGTAAATATTGATGTATGTGTTTCGTAAATCTTCTCATTCATAGTCGGCATTTCTATTTGTTTGGTGTGAAGTGGTGTGCTAGATATCATTTTGTGCCCCATCACCAAATGCATAAATCTCATATTAGAATGTTCAAAATCATGTCAAAATGCGTGTCAATATTTTAGAAAAAGACGCTAACAATTAACAGGCTTTGTTCTATATAAAGAAAGACATAACACCGTAAATTACGTCTATACTGGTCACCCTTTTTCTCTGATCATCACATTTCCTTTACTTTTATAAATAATGATATAATAATATGTTGACAATAACGGTATATGGTATATTTCAAAATTCTGGAATATTTGTATATATAACATACAAATTTATGTATTTGATAACAATGTTGAACTTGAAGTAGACATTTCCAAAAAATGTTTTTCCCTTTCTATAGATAAAATCAATAACGTTCATATTTAGATTTGTCAACCTGTAATATTCTCGCATTTTTTCTAGACATATGATATTTCATTTGACCACCTCAATGAACCATCAAGAAATACTCTAGTAACTCGTGCGTTTACGAAGTCTACTCTAAGAACTTGATTATATTGAGCAAAAAATCTCAAATAACTCTAATAACACTGATGAACCATCTGTTAGTTCAGCACAACCCGTCTACAAACTCAAGTCTGTTGGTTCAATTTCTTCTTTCCAGAAGAAATAAATGTTTGCAAACGCGTGTATGTGGTCTCTTCAATTGTTGAATAAAACAGTTCAAATAAGCGACCACAAATAGTTGTGTAATGTCATAGATTAGTACGTCACTTCAAAGAACTAACATTCATTTTGGATTAATGTGTAAACTATGATCCCTGAAAAGTCGGCTACTCAGCTTAGAGAATACTATCAGAAGAGCTTTTCAAGAATAAAATATGAATAGACAATATCATTTGAAGATAAAGTAATTTTGAAGTAGTTATCAAGCCAAATGAAAGAATCTAAACCATCACAAGTAGTGAACTACTATATTAAACAATATCCTGAAAATATGTACTTCAAAAGAATGCTAATCATGTTCATCTTTAACTGTAGAAAATGAAATTTGTTAAACAATAAAAAAGTTATAATAATTACAACAAGAGTGAGTTTGCTTTGTAATATTAATAAATCAATGATTAATTGAATTCTAAGTAATCGTAATATTATGTAATTCGTACTAAATGCAGTTTAAATTAAAGTACTATCAAGCTATGGCTGTTATGTATATACTATAAATTTTATAATATATGAACATGTACTTTCACAATTCTAGAATTAATTCTGCTTTAAATTTTTGTACTTTCTTTTACAATTAACAGGCTTTGTTCTATATAAAGAAAGACATAACACCGTAAATTACGTCTATACTGGTCACCCTTTTTCTCTGATCATCACATTTCCTTTACTTTTATAAATAATGATATAATAATATGTTGACAATAACGGTATATGGTATATTTCAAAATTCTGGAATATTTGTATATATAACATACAAATTTATGTATTTGATAACAATGTTGAACTTGAAGTAGACATTTCCAAAAAATGTTTTTCCCTTTCTATAGATAAAATCAATAACGTTCATATTTAGATTTGTCAACCTGTAATATTCTCGCATTTTTTCTAGACATATGATATTTCATTTGACCACCTCAATGAACCATCAAGAAATACTCTAGTAACTCGTGCGTTTACGAAGTCTACTCTAAGAACTTGATTATATTGAGCAAAAAATCTCAAATAACTCTAATAACACTGATGAACCATCTGTTAGTTCAGCACAACCCGTCTACAAACTCAAGTCTGTTGGTTCAATTTCTTCTTTCCAGAAGAAATAAATGTTTGCAAACGCGTGTATGTGGTCTCTTCAATCGCTGAATAAAACAGTTCAAATAAACGACCACAAGTAGTTGTGTAATGTCATAGATTAGTACGTCACTTCAAAGAACTAACATTCATTTTGGATTAATGTGTAAACTATGATCCCTGAAAAGTCGGCTACTCAGCTTAGAGAATACTATCAGAAGAGCTTTTCAAAAGTGAAATATGAAGCTAAGATAAGCGAAGAAGATAAAAATACACTAAAACAACTTTCTATTCTAATGAAAGGTAGTAAACCTGCTGAAGTTGTAAGTCATTTCCTGAAACAATGTAATAACTGTAATAAATATTTGAAAAGGACTCTGGTGATGTTTGTTGTGTATATACGGAAATGAGTTATTGTTTGAAAATTAGTTATTTCCGATGTATGCTCATTGAATTATTTGGAGGCATAATACATTATATTTTCGATTTGTTCCACTTTCTTAAACTCTATTTTTAGATTTTTATGTTTCTATTATAAGTATATTGTCTATTCTAAAAATTCTTCAACTCTATTCTACAACTTAATATTTATTTATAAGTTTTATAAATTTAATAATTAATGATATTTTATAAACACTAAAATAGTATTATAGTTGTTTTGATTATATATGGTCTTATTATGATAAGTAAAAATTAATATGAAAAAATCTAACATACATATTAAAGATATGTATTATACTGGTATATTATTACTGGTATTTATGTAATAGCCTCTTTTATTGTGGACTTATTAATATAATTTACAATATTTAATAATAGTTATTGAATCATAAATTTAATTAGTGTTATTTTCCAAAAGATATACATGCTATATTGATGTTTAAGCTTATGCAAACTTAAAAGACAGCCACTTCCAAATCATGGATTCTTCCAACTCTCAATAATTGTATCTTAGCTTGTATACTAAATTTATAAACAGCAAGCCGGACATTTATGGGCTTCAGTTCAGATCCAAATAGTCAGATGCTCAGAATCAGCTAGCTCCTAAAGTAAGTGAAACGTCGAATACCAACACTGAGCCATTATTCTCTTGTAAAATTCCCATTTACTATAAGAGCCACCTTGAACAGGACACTGACTGCAACCTCAGCGCCATAACCTTCCAACAAACTAACGAAACCATCTGCGAAAAACAGAATAGCACAAAATTAAACTAAAATGAGTTCAATCTTTTAATCAACGCACTGTAAGTAAACGGGATGAGAACGAATTTGTCCGTTGTTAATTAGCTCAACAAACCAGTTCAGGTTGTCCAGCACTAAATTAAACTTCTGTTCAGTTAAATAGAGGAGATGGTTGTTTCAAATTAAGATTGGGCTGAGCTATCTTTAAAAATTAATCCTTTGGAATTGACCACAGTTTGCTTGTACAGGTACATAAAGGAAGACAAAGTTAGAATCATACGCTCATTTAAAGCAGCCTTCAAAGTAACTTAAAATTGTGTTTTTAGCGTTCAGTACTGCTGCAGAAAATTCGGAGTCGAATCAAAGCTGGTTAACACCTTAGTGCGACAGGCATGCGTACTTTGAAGAAATAGTTTAACGTGATTGATTTTTATAAAATCAAAATATATATTATATTTTTTCCGTTTTGAAAGTGGAAACACTGGCGTGCGAGAGCCCATGTTTTGCTTTCGAAAGTCTCAATGAAGTCTGTTTGTGCCGTCTCGAGGAAGTGAAATGAATATATATATATATATATATATATATATATATATATATATATATATATATATATATATATATATATTATAAATATTATAAATGTGCAGTGTGGTGCAGATAATAATTGTTCACAAGTTGATAGTAATAAGAAAACTAACATTAATGTAACCTAACATTAATGTTATATTAATATTAATAACACAGTAATAACACGATAAAGATATAAAATAATCGATAAAGTATAAAACAAAACAATCATTTTTGAATTGATATAATTTGATGACATCCCAAATAATTAACACTGAAAATATAGAGTCCTTTATGTACAGGAGTAAAGAACGCGTTAAAATGAATATATCGTTTTTTAATGTTTCTTGTGATTGAAGTAATTGATTATTGAGTGGATGTTTTTGAGATGTACCAAAAGAGTGAGCCGATATATATATACAATTAACTCCCATCAATAAAATATTGAACCCCGGTTCCTCATTTATTTGGAGTTTATATTATATATCTTAGTTGCATATATATACCACAAACTAATCATACTTCATCTACTAGAATTGTCACTCTGAATAACCTCCTCAAACAACCTAAGTTAGTTCGGCACTTGAACTAACATTATTGACCTCGGAAGTTATCTTTGTAACTATCTTATGGGAAAGAGTGAGCCGATATATAAGAAAACGGATGATCATTCAACTGTTAAAATTAGTTTTAACAATAATTTTAGATTATATTAAAAATAGTTAAAACTTTTGGTTAACTCCACTTCAGTAATGTTAGAATTTTCGGAAATATTTGCAGACGTTAATCGTCCCATTACGATCCGTCAAATAAATCAAATTGAAGTAACTAAAATATTTAGAAGCACGCGATCGCAAGTAGTTATAGAATATAAACCGTAGTTTATCTCTTGTTACGCTTTTGCTCAATCTAATAAATTTTCAGCTCAGCAAACCCTGAGCTCTGAGCTGAACTCGGTTAGCCAGGTCGGCTTCCACTCGGACTCGCTGGCCGCGAACGCCATCATGGAGGTGACTCCCTTGATCGTTCAGCCGACCATCGTCGAGCAGCTGCTGGGCAAGAACAACGTAAAGACCTCGTTCACCTCCAACTTCAGGTCAAACGCGGTGCTGAGGTCCGACAACAGCGTGGCGACCGTCATGTACAACCAGCGAGGAAACATCGTGGCCGGCTCCTTCCACCAGAAGTGCGGGAAGTTCTCCACGGGCTGCGAGATGGTGAATGTGGTGGACAAAGACCTGAAGATGTACGCGGTGGGCGCCACCTTCGAAAACGAAAAGGTGAAAGCCGTCGCCCAGACGAACAGCTCGAAGTCGGGCGCCATCGGCGTGCTCGTAAAGAACGTGAAGAACTGCCAGGTGAGCTCCAAGGTGCAGCTGAAGTACACCGACAAGCTGGAGTACCAGGGCCAAGTGGGGCTGTCCAAGATGTTCAGCAGAGGCCAGGTCTCGGTTAGCGTCGGCTCCGACAAGACAGTCAACGCTGACGTGAGAGCGGTCGTGGGCCAGAACGTGCTGTGCCAGGTGTGTCTCAACGGAGACATCACTTCTGGAAACGTGCAGTCCGGGCTCGGAATCGTGTTCTGAGTATATTTTATATGTTTAATATGGATCGTGAGCTTTAGAAACTAAACTAATGTGTTAATAGTATATAAGTTTCAACAGACTGGTTTTCTATATTAATTGTAAAATTGTAAGTAGTATTATAAATCTTAATAAATATTAACAATCAAACCTGGTCAACTGGTCATGATAATGCAATAATTATTGTAATAATATTAGAAAATAGAAATAAGGGGTATAGGGGATTAACTGGTTAACCACTTCTTTAACCATATGTCTCAATCAAGTGAAGAAAACCTTTGAACAGATTGTTAAAGAAATCAAAAAGATTCACTCACAAATTCCTAGATTATAGTCTTAAATCTGACTATAGTGTAGGTACAGATGCAGAAGATGGACGCAAACAATGTTTGATGTGTGTTGGAATACAAAGAAGAATAATCAGACATTTTTGAAATTTAAACACACACGTACAGCTTTGAAACAATCATGTAGAGAAATAGTACTAAATTGAGCATTTAGTATTTAGAGAATTACGATTAGATAAGTAGGTAACTTAAATAACCTTCTTTAATTAAAAATGCACATGATTATCTTAATCACAGCTCAAATGGTAAAACAGATATGTTACCTTATCTGAAGGCGGTATGGAAGAACAACAAGTACATGGTTGGCATATTAAGTATATTTGAAACATTAACACATGTACAACATTAACTGTAAGTAATGGTAGCGTTTAACGCTTATTTAGCTTCTATCACCGACATACAAGTCACTTTTTAAGAAGAAACTTAGATTATAAAACAGTTGGTGCAATGGCTTACATAGAAAAAATAACAAATAACATTACTCACGTTTATAAAGACGATGATGAAAACGAAGTTTTTAAATTCTAAATCGAGTAAGAGCTGAGATACTCCAACAATTTTCTCAACAATGATTACGAATTGGCAGCTCATCGCATTTAAGTTATAGATTAATCTCAAACTTTTACTCTTTTGATTTTCTATTTCACCAAGCAACACAAGTATAAGTTACAAGTTACAGCTGGAATCAAATATTGAATAGAAGAAGTATTAGCTTGAGAACATACAAAAGCACCAATGATTTTTAACTTGAGAATTTACAAAAGCGCTAATGATTTTAAAAAGTGAATATTATTTGTTGACAAAATACAAAATTTACAAAATTGGTCATTTCAACAACATTATTATGGAATCTCCGGAAACTTATTATTTTCTAGCTTAATTATCCTGCTCATAATCTACAGTTGCTTCAGTTCCTAAGCCTAGTCTTTCATTCTCTCATCAGTGTTAGCGCCGTCAGATTTTCTGGACTTCTCTGTAATAATTGATATTTCAATATTGTTAAGAAGTAAATAAAAAGTTGAATGAGTTGTAGGTTGTATAAATTCAAATAAGTGTACTCCCCTATTTTTGACTATAGCTGTTAACTAAGTAATATTTTTGGAATTCAGGAGTGAAATTTTGTAAATGTTATGTATTCAGTACCCTTCGAAATATAAAAGTAAAATAACTCTCATTATTTGTCTTTCTTTTAATTCTGAACTTTGAAGAGAAATCAAAATTATCAAAATATTTTTTCAACTTTTTATAAATTTTTTAAAAGCATCAAAGTTATCATAATATATGTTGGTATTTTTCGGCACTCTAGACTTATTTTCAGTCACAAGTTTAAATAGAAAAAAGAAAGACATCACACCGTAAATTACGTCTATACTGGTCACCCTTTTTCTCTGATCATCACATTTCCTTTCCTTTCTAAACCAATGATCACTAAGAAACCAACAACATTCCTCTCTAACCAAATAATTAAATAGAAAAATAGCTCACATACTCATTTCTTTTACGTTTAGTTCATTCCAATTTAACTTGTTTTTAAATACATGACAATATTCATATAACGGCCATTCAGCGGCTTTTTCTAGAAATCTTATTCAGCATCTCACTCAATAGTAACAATCCAACAATACAGCTAAACGCAATAAATAAATATACTAGTTATTTTACTATAGCCAAGTAAAAATAATATATATATTAATAATTCTTGTGGTTGATAATATTCAGTTTATTAAAATGGCTTCCATCTTTGTTTCCAATCTAAGTGATTCTGTTTCCTCATTTATGTAACAGCTTTAATGTATTTACTATGTGTGATTTAACATCTTTTTTAATATCAAGTAACAACTTTACTATATTTTATGGTATGCAATGTTAACATATATACGATAACATTATATACGTAATATTAATAATAGTAACTTTCTCTCTTATGGCTCGGATAACCGACTTATCTTACTTACACAATAATTTTAATCGTTTTTTTTATTGTAAATAGAAACATTACATATTTTTCTTGAATTGATACGGTATTAATTGATATGCTAATTAAAATAGAACTGAATATAATTTAATTTAAATGAACGTCATCATTATAAATTATTATTAATTAATTCTTAAATATACATATTATAAATACAATAATAAATATACATATTATAAATATCAATGTGTGTATTTAATTCTAAAGTTATGGAATATAGCGTATGTTATTAATCTTGGATTCGTTTGTGAAACCGCCAACAAATAACTAAGTATACATATTTTTCCTTTGAGCTCTATAAATGTCTCTTTCCTATTTTAATAAAGGTATTTATACTTATCGTTTAATAACATCACAAAGCGTATCTTGTTTTATCTTTTTGCTCACTAATACCTTTCATTCCTATTTTCATCATACTAGTTCTTACTTTTACCTCACTTCATATTATGCCTTGCTACAAAAATAGGAATTTATCCTTGCTCATTGAGCTCAACGTATTCTGTTTACTTTTCATTGCCATTGGGATCATGCTGTGCTGTGAGATGTACAACTACGAGCACGAAGCCATTTCGATGCCCTACAATAGCGACGTTTTGGAATTCACCAGAAGAAACGTTGACGTGTACATGTTCGCCGGTTCTGGTTCAGTTTTAGTTATGCTTGGTTTATTTGGATTAATATTTTAAACCAACTTCAACTGGAAGGAACTTGATTTCTCAGTTATAAATTGTAAGAAGAAAACGAGCATTTTCGTTCAACTGTTCGTTTTACTGTTAATGTTTGTGGCTGTTGGGTGCGTTTTCTGCATCGTTCCGTACAAGCACACGTACGAGCAGTATTATCAAGCTCCAGCTAAATTGAGACTATTGGCTTATACCGAGATGCAAACGAATGTTCCGCTGTATCTTGGGCCTGGAATAGCGCTCTTGCTCGTTGGCGGTTTCGGGTTGATATTCACCGGCACATTGCTGTATCTGTCAAAGAAAGACAGGTCCGAAGAAGAAAGCATCGTCGCACAAAGGTGAACAAAATATATAGTATATTTAATTTTTAAGTGGAGTTAGTATTCTAATATATTTTATTTTCTGCAAATAGAATTATTCATTACGTTCGCTTCTATTACTCAGCAGTATATCCCGTAACTCTAAATGGTATTAACCAAAATAATTTCAATATTCTAAATAGACACTTCGCATGATTGTTATTACTGAATACTACGAGCAGTGACCGCTGAAACTCGTTTTTCAAGGTATCTGAATAATTTCGACAATTATAAATTATCGGATCACAATAAAACTTCGTTATGATTTCTGGATGAATATATTCACTCTTTTGTATATAAACAGTTCAAATATCATTTAATTATAAAAAATCAAATAATATTGAACATTGCAGTATTCTGTACTGATGCAAGTGCAAAAGATATTTTAACTGTGTATGATTCTGATTATGTAAGTTTAATTTATATTACAAGTTAGCGTTATTAAATAGTTATTATTCATATTCGTAGAAAGAAATTATTTAATTCGCACTATTACTCAGTTAAAGGCGTGTTTTCTCTGACAATCTACCTCTGTTTACCCCCTTCAAACGTGTCATCAACAAAATCTTATAAATATATTTGTGATTTCTTTACATAGATTATCGACCAAAATTCATTTTCTCAAACTGACAACAAACATAATAATAGTTCTTTTAAAGTACGGCTTACTTTGTCGGCACTTTATGAAGTGGTCAGTAACTTACGCAGGTCTGCTATCTTTCATTTAACTAGATAGTTCTTTCAAAACAGCTTTGTCTTCATCCGATATACTTTCTTCGTACTTGACTTTGGAGAAGCACTTCTGGAAGTATTCCTTGAGCTGAGTGATTGATTTTTCTGGAGTCGCGGTTTGTACCTGGCTCCAGAAAGTTTTAGAACTGTTCGTTTCCAAATACATATCTACCTAAGCACACAGCTGTTTGTGGTCTTCAACTATAGCAGACGAGTTAAAATGCTTTAGAGCTTCGCGGCACGCTTCTGCGAATCTAGCTTTCTTCTGCGCGGAAGACAGTTTTGGAACAGATTTACAACACTAATGATTTGTAAAATTATGATAAGAGACTAACTCATTAATATGATTTGTTTCTTTGATTTAATTTTCCAGTACATTCAGCTCTTGTAGTAAATCCTAAAGACGTACAAGCTTTTATAGCTTTTCATTGTGATTCATTGAAGTGGCTATAAATTGAAGTTTAATTTATTCATTTATGAGAATAGAACACTGCTAAAAACAAATTGTAATATACAAATACATATTAAAATGTTTATATTGAAATTTATATTATTCTAGATTTTAATTTTCTTAGTCTGTGTATCATATTTTTTATATGACTTTATACAGAATTATAATCTAAAATATTTTTACATATTGTTATATATTTTATTATCATGTTAGTTTTTCGGTTCTACAAGTACCAATTGACAATATACGTGATATTTTTATAAGATAAAATTATGGATATACTTATTTACATATTTAATGTGGTACACCTGCCTTCAATTAATAATATTTCAGATAATTAAATTGAGCCTTAGTATTGTTGATAATGTTACAGTTAAGTGAGTTATTTTATTATACTTCGGTTTATGATATTTAAGAATCATTATTTATCTGTACTGCAGACAGTTTACTGTACAGTTTAATGAATTTGATTAATTTGATTTTCCACTTATAAATTAAATATATTACCTTTACATATAGGATCCGCGACTCAATTTAATCAAATATTATTGTTAAAAAATCTTCTCACTCATGTTGCAAATCCTCAATTATCAGCGGTTGTTCCGAGCCCGCCGGATCCAGCGTTGCCTTAGGTTTCACCTTCTTGCCTTGCTCCCACACCCTCGAGGCCAGGTGGCGCTCGCGGTGCCCTTCTTCCGGTGGCGTGGCGGTCTCTCTTCTAACCATGTTTTATTGCGATTGTTTCATCGTGCAGAGCGTTGGTGATCAAGCTGGTGTAATGCAGCTTGGCTTTTTCGTTAGCGCGCGCCACTGCAAGGCAGCAGTGTTTGCTTAGGAAGGAGTCCGTGATCTCTGGCAGGAATGTTGTTAGCATGTTCATGGATTTCTCGTACACAGTGCCGTTGTAACGAAGAACGAGTAGAATCACCCGATTATCGCTATACGTGCCTCCGTATTTTAGAATCTTGCCCTTGAACGCGTTGCATATATTTGCTTCGACAGCGAACGTGACATCAAGGACATAGGTTGCGTTTTTGTATTGGAACTCTATATCAGGTTTCTCCAATTTGTTGGATGAGGGTAGGTTACCATGGGCTTTGTCGACCGGGCGAGGGTGACGATGATGGTCTATCTTGGTCAGGATATGGTTCACCATGTAGTCATGGCGCACTGTTCTGATTCCGGCGTTTCGGTTGCATCTGATTTCGTGTTGGGCGGTCATTTTCTTTCCACATAACAAACACTTGCTTTCCGAGTCGAGCTCTTTGTTTAAAACCTAAAATCGGTTGCTATTTATACCAATGATTGAACAAGAGAATAATTATTTGTTTCCTTAACCATGAAGTCTGTTTAAGTTATATTACAAGTTAACACCATGTTTGTCACATAACTATATATTCCAGTTTCATAAAATTATGTTTACAGTAATGTATTTGATTCTTTACGATCATTATTGTTCATGTGTTATATATCAAATATGTATACTTTAGTATTAGATTTGACCAGTTAGCTTATTCAATAATCAAAAGTTATCTTAATGATTAATTGTCGAGATCAAAAAAACTTGACGAAATTATCCTGACGAATTCCGCTTCTTATCAATGTTAGGAATAGCAATTCTTGCAGCACACGAAGATGTCGTTGCAGTACTGTAAAATATTCCTGGAATCACATGGAAAGCTAAAGTCTACAAAAACATGCACGCATATTCAACTAAACCAATACAGAAACTTTAATTTACGCAGACAGCTAATTCTGCTGATACAAAAGATCCTCTTCCAGACCACTGGGACTGGACGGAGAAGCGCCCCGATTGCATGAACGTGGTGTCTAATATTGGTATGTGCAGTGTATCCGGTCTTGTTTCTGCGGCCAATATTATCAGTGATATGCGCTGCCTCAAAAACCTGGATTCACCTAGAGTCGAGTACTCAGCTCAGTTCATGTTGAACTGCGATACTCAATATAAGGCCGCACTGTGTGATGACATGCTCGTTCAGCCCAACGGCTGGACCTTCCTCATTGACAACGGAACGGTTCCAGAATCGTGTATATCTTACTAATCTGGAAAAACCGGGAAAACAGGTAAATGCCCAGTTAAGTGCGACGACTAATCCACACTTCCGAATAGGACGCATATCAAAAGCGTTTTGTTCATTTGCAACTTCAAAGACCCAGAAAACGAATAAAGAATAATGCACGCGCTTATAAACGGGCCAGTTCAAACCAGAATTCAAGTAACAGAAGACCTGAACTACTACGAATCTGGAATCTACCAGTACGAATATGGGGCTTGGGTTGGATGGACGTACTGTGAGTTCGTTGGATTCGGTGAAGAAAATGGAGTCAAGTTCTGGAAGGTGAAGAACGAAAGAGGTAGTGACTGGGGCGAAAACGGATTCTTCAGAATCGTGAGAGGAACTGGGAAGCCGGGCGGAGAAAACGATATCGAGTCCGAGTGCTATCAAGCTGTTGTGTGATCCACTTATGCATTACTAGTTATAATATCACTTTGATAAGTATTAGTTTCAAAAAATATGAGATTTAGCTGTTATCTTCCAAAGTTCTTTGTGTGTGATGATAATAATGTTTTCCTGTACACTAAGTAATATTATGGTCTTTTAGAAAGAGTTTATAGATACTTCAAATATCAATGCATCTCGTCTATTCATCACACTGATTTACTCTTTTAAAACATTTTACATTACTATTTGATTTGGTGATATATCGAGATATCGCTTTTGTATCGCTAAAAATCTTATGATATGTACAGTATCTATTTTGGGGATTTATACTTATCTGGTATTAATTATACTAGTTAGGTATAATCCATATATTTACTCCAATCTATCGAATTTACTGTTTGCCATTTTGCGGGTTTTATGAAAAATAACTCAAATGAACCCAGAGTTCAAAACTAAACAACGTATATATTATATTGGTAATTGAATATTATTCTGAATTAATACGAATAGATTTGAATATTTCTTAGAATAAATACACCACTTTCATTTTGAATTGATAAATACGCAACGTGAATTATATTATAATATATAATCAACACCGATGAATACAATTAGAACACTTAGCTAAATGTAACAAAAATTCTTACTAACTGTATAATTGGCGTTAAACCTGATCTTTGCATAAGAATTTAATGAATTAGTGTACAATTGTTATAATTACAAAATACAATTTACTACATTCGTCTTAAACAAGTTAAAATATACATAGAAAATATCGTATTTCAGCTACAATATTACAATATAGTTTTTACTAATCAGATCACTGGACATCATTTGCGTAAACACGCATACCAATACAAGTTTAAAATCCTGTATAACCTGGACATTAATAGGTATTGTTATCATAGCTTGTTAAAGTAAAGCAGCACTTATTTAAATTTATACAAAACACAGAGTGAGTGCTAACTTCATCATACAGGTAAGCACATTTACACAAACCGCCCTGATTGATGGATCCTGGCCATTATTTGCAGGGGTCTAAGGAAGCAGCTGCTATATATGTAACCAAACTGTCGTAAACGGCCTTTAAGTATGTTTATGTGGCTATTGTGTTAGTCATATATTACTAAATGGCTGTTAGTTGACTTGTCGTCGCTACACTATTAATTTAAGTTGAAATGCTACTTATTTTTGATTCGATGGAAGTCTAAGAGCCAGTTAATTAAGTTTTAAGATCGTTTAGTTTAGTGTTGGAGTAAATAACTGATGTATCCAGAGTTGTGAATCTAGTGTTAATTGTATTTTTGAGATCAATTATTTAATCCTTTTGAGTAGTGAAGTTATTTTTGATTTATATTTAATACTCATTTAATGAAGTAGACTATGCATTCAATTTGGTTGATATTTTGAGCATGCGTCTCTTGAATCAGTTAAATAATTGTACTTAAAACATTTGAATTAATTGTACTTAAGTCGTTTATATTCTTGTGAATACTATTATTTGTGCTTATAATACTCTCATAAACCAAATTATTATTTTCGTTCATATTTTGTGTTTGATCAAATATATTATTTAATATAAAGTCTTCTAAACCAATGAACGCTGTTTTAAGTTCCAATTCTGTTCTCGTTATGTCCATTCTGAACCCGTTTTCAAGTATTTCAACATTTTTTCTAACAATATCAAACTGTTAAATTACATTAACACAGATAGAACCGTTCAAAAAGAATCCGAAATCGCATTCGCATACATCATTTTAGAAAATGAATGGATACTCACAGACAACAGTTTAATTCTAAAGTAAAGAGGAAAATTTGAGCTGCTATTAGCATATTCCGTAAGTTACGTATTAATCTGAAATCTTACACGAATTTTCACACGAAATATATTCAAGCTGGGTCAATATAGCAGTAAAAGAAGACATGCCGATTTTAAGAGTGTTCTCTACACAGACAGAAAGAGTAGTTATTTTTATTTATATATCTAAATAAAGAGCAGAACACATATAACCGTTAGCATCACTGTTAATATAGTTAAAACCAGTTAGAATAGATTGTGATATTGAAAATATTGATAATGCCTACTTTACTTGATTAATAATACCAGAAGAATAATTACTCCAAAATCTGAATGAAATACTAACTTCAGATATTTATATAATATTTAAAGATTATAAAACTAGAGCAGAAATTGAGATACCATGTGCAATAAACTCTAGTTGAGACCTTTTAATGTCAATATCACATTGCAGACATATTAATGCACCTGTAAGTATAGAATAGTTAATCGTCACAAAAATTTCTGAATCTAAAATATCTTATTGTAATGTATTGAATCCAAAAACAGAGAATTAACTTACCTATTACATTTATAATTATAATTATGATTATTACGTTGTATCAGCATAAATGAACATGTGATTAGTTTATTATGCAGAAAATATTTACTTATTTATAATAATATTATTGATATTTTTAAGTTTTAAGCAGTAAGAATATTATATGTTATCAACCAATAAATACTTATTACATAAACTTGATGATTGTTAAATTCCACTTGATAAATATTTGTACATAATGATTATAGAAGACATTATCGTTATATTAAAATCATAACATATTATTTGTGTTAGCTGAAATACGATATTTTCTATGTATATTTTAACTTGTTTAAGACGAATGTAGTAAATTGTATTTTGTAATTATAACAATTGTACACTAATTCATTAAATTCTTATGCAAAGATCAGGTTTAACGCCAATTATACAGTTAGTAAGAATTTTTGTTACATTTAGCTAAGTGTTCTAATTGTATTCATCGGTGTTGATTATATATTATAATATAATTCACGTTGCGTATTTATCAATTCAAAATGAAAGTGGTGTATTTATTCTAAGAAATATTCAAATCTATTCGTATTAATTCAGAATTATATTCAATTACCAATATAATATATACGTTGTTTAGTTTTGAACTCTGGGTTCATTTGAGTTATTTTTCATAAAACCCGCAAAATGACAAACAGTAAATTCGATAGATTGGAGTAAATATATGGATTATACCTAACTAGTATAATTAATACCAGATAAGTATAAATCCCCAAAATAGATACTGTACATATCATAAGATTTTTAGCGATACAAAAGCGATATCTCGATATATCACCAAATCAAATAGTAATGTAAAATGTTTTAAAAGAGTAAATCAGTGTGATGAATAGACGAGATGCATTGATATTTGAAGTATCTATAAACTCTTTCTAAAAGACCATAATATTACTTAGTGTACAGGAAAACATTATTATCATCACACACAAAGAACTTTGGAAGATAACAGCTAAATCTCATATTTTTTGAAACTAATACTTATCAAAGTGATATTATAACTAGTAATGCATAAGTGGATCACACAACAGCTTGATAGCACTCGGACTCGATATCGTTTTCTCCGCCCGGCTTCCCAGTTCCTCTCACGATTCTGAAGAATCCGTTTTCGCCCCAGTCACTACCTCTTTCGTTCTTCACCTTCCAGAACTTGACTCCATTTTCTTCACCGAATCCAACGAACTCACAGTACGTCCATCCAACCCAAGCCCCATATTCGTACTGGTAGATTCCAGATTCGTAGTAGTTCAGGTCTTCTGTTACTTGAATTCTGGTTTGAACTGGCCCGTTTATAAGCGCGTGCATTATTCTTTATTCGTTTTCTGGGTCTTTGAAGTTGCAAATGAACAAAACGCTTTTGATATGCGTCCTATTCGGAAGTGTGGATTAGTCGTCGCACTTAACTGGGCATTTACCTGTTTTCCCGGTTTTTCCAGATTAGTAAGATATACACGATTCTGGAACCGTTCCGTTGTCAATGAGGAAGGTCCAGCCGTTGGGCTGAACGAGCATGTCATCACACAGTGCGGCCTTATATTGAGTATCGCAGTTCAACATGAACTGAGCTGAGTACTCGACTCTAGGTGAATCCAGGTTTTTGAGGCAGCGCATATCACTGATAATATTGGCCGCAGAAACAAGACCGGATACACTGCACATACCAATATTAGACACCACGTTCATGCAATCGGGGCGCTTCTCCGTCCAGTCCCAGTGGTCTGGAAGAGGATCTTTTGTATCAGCAGAATTAGCTGTCTGCGTAAATTAAAGTTTCTGTATTGGTTTAGTTGAATATGCGTGCATGTTTTTGTAGACTTTAGCTTTCCATGTGATTCCAGGAATATTTTACAGTACTGCAACGACATCTTCGTGTGCTGCAAGAATTGCTATTCCTAACATTGATAAGAAGCGGAATTCGTCAGGATAATTTCGTCAAGTTTTTTTGATCTCGACAATTAATCATTAAGATAACTTTTGATTATTGAATAAGCTAACTGGTCAAATCTAATACTAAAGTATACATATTTGATATATAACACATGAACAATAATGATCGTAAAGAATCAAATACATTACTGTAAACATAATTTTATGAAACTGGAATATATAGTTATGTGACAAACATGGTGTTAACTTGTAATATAACTTAAACAGACTTCATGGTTAAGGAAACAAATAATTATTCTCTTGTTCAATCATTGGTATAAATAGCAACCGATTTTAGGTTTTAAACAAAGAGCTCGACTCGGAAAGCAAGTGTTTGTTATGTGGAAAGAAAATGACCGCCCAACACGAAATCAGATGCAACCGAAACGCCGGAATCAGAACAGTGCGCCATGACTACATGGTGAACCATATCCTGACCAAGATAGACCATCATCGTCACCCTCGCCCGGTCGACAAAGCCCATGGTAACCTACCCTCATCCAACAAATTGGAGAAACCTGATATAGAGTTCCAATACAAAAACGCAACCTATGTCCTTGATGTCACGTTCGCTGTCGAAGCAAATATATGCAACGCGTTCAAGGGCAAGATTCTAAAATACGGAGGCACGTATAGCGATAATCGGGTGATTCTACTCGTTCTTCGTTACAACGGCACTGTGTACGAGAAATCCATGAACATGCTAACAACATTCCTGCCAGAGATCACGGACTCCTTCCTAAGCAAACACTGCTGCCTTGCAGTGGCGCGCGCTAACGAAAAAGCCAAGCTGCATTACACCAGCTTGATCACCAACGCTCTGCACGATGAAACAATCGCAATAAAACATGGTTAGAAGAGAGACCGCCACGCCACCGGAAGAAGGGCACCGCGAGCGCCACCTGGCCTCGAGGGTGTGGGAGCAAGGCAAGAAGGTGAAACCTAAGGCAACGCTGGATCCGGCGGGCTCGGAACAACCGCTGATAATTGAGGATTTGCAACATGAGTGAGAAGATTTTTTAACAATAATATTTGATTAAATTGAGTCGCGGACCTATATGTAAAGGTAATATATTTAATTTATAAGTGGAAAATCAAATTAATCAAATTCATTAAACTGTACAGTAAACTGTCTGCAGTACAGATAAATAATGATTCTTAAATATCATAAACCGAAGTATAATAAAATAACTCACTTAACTGTAACATTATCAACAATACTAAGGCTCAATTTAATTATCTGAAATATTATTAATTGAAGGCAGGTGTACCACATTAAATATGTAAATAAGTATATCCATAATTTTATCTTATAAAAATATCACGTATATTGTCAATTGGTACTTGTAGAACCGAAAAACTAACATGATAATAAAATATATAACAATATGTAAAAATATTTTAGATTATAATTCTGTATAAAGTCATATAAAAAATATGATACACAGACTAAGAAAATTAAAATCTAGAATAATATATATTTCAATATAAACATTTTAATATGTATTTGTATATTACAATTTGTTTTTAGCAGTGTTCTATTCTCATAAATGAATAAATTAAACTTCAATTTATAGCCACTTCAATGAATCACAATGAAAAGCTATAAAAGCTTGTACGTCTTTAGGATTTACTACAAGAGCTGAATGTACTGGAAAATTAAATCAAAGAAACAAATCATATTAATGAGTTAGTCTCTTATCATAATTTTACAAATCATTAGTGTTGTAAATCTGTTCCAAAACTGTCTTCCGCGCAGAAGAAAGCTAGATTCGCAGAAGCGTGCCGCGAAGCTCTAAAGCATTTTAACTCGTCTGCTATAGTTGAAGACCACAAACAGCTGTGTGCTTAGGTAGATATGTATTTGGAAACGAACAGTTCTAAAACTTTCTGGAGCCAGGTACAAACCGCGATTCCAGAAAAATCAATCACTCAGCTCAAGGAATACTTCCAGAAGTGCTTCTCCAAAGTCAAGTACGAAGAAAGTATATCGGATGAAGACAAAGCTGTTTTGAAAGAACTATCTAGTTAAATGAAAGATAGCAGACCTGCGTAAGTTACTGACCACTTCATAAAGTGCCGACAAAGTAAGCCGTACTTTAAAAGAACTATTATTATGTTTGTTGTCAGTTTGAGAAAATGAATTTTGGTCGATAATCTATGTAAAGAAATCACAAATATATTTATAAGATTTTGTTGATGACACGTTTGAAGGGGGTAAACAGAGGTAGATTGTCAGAGAAAACACGCCTTTAACTGAGTAATAGTGCGAATTAAATAATTGAAGTAATTTAAAAAGAGATTGTATTTTGTAATCCAATTAGTAACTATGTTTAGTATATTGTCTGTCTATCTATTACTATATTATAATTAACTAACAATAGGGTGAGTTTGCACTGCCTCATGTAAATGTACAAATGAAATAATTTTTTGTTATAATTATATATATATAATTATAACATTGAAAATAGATGATAATATTATATTTTAGAAATTTGCAAGTCCATTTTCACTCCCAGAATATGAGTTTCGAGGAAACTTTAAACACACTGCGAAAGCAGATTAAAAATAAGCAAAATGCGTAGGAAATGAAGCAGACAATTGAAAATTTTACTCGCCTACCACAGGCAGCTGATGTATGTGCTCGTTTGCTCCAGGCTCCTGCTGTTCAAAATAGTATTCTTACGCAGGCCATGTCCTAGTTGGATTCTGATGTGCCATTAAATCATTAAACAGCGATTTAAATATTATCCGAGCTTCCAATGGCAACTTTGGACACCGGTAAAATTTTGTCCAGTTATGCGGGTTCTTTGGGTCCGCTGTGCGACTTTGTGCAGAAGCTGGTTTAAACTGAGCTGTCGGAGGAGTAAACAACCCTTATTCTGTCCGCGCTGTAATCCGCGTCCAAGAAGCCTGCAGATATCAGCGCGAAGACTTCCTTTGAGTCCCTTCTGTATGTTTTAACCCTGCCCAACCCGTAATTATTATAATCGCTCGACCTTCCAGCCCCAGTCATGCGCTCAGTAAAGATGAAGCTGTCCAAAAAAGCAAATATTGTATTCGAGAACGTGGTCCCAGATATTGAAGTCCAAACGTCCTATTTCACGTTTGAAAAGCAATTACCCGAGAAATCAACGTCGTCCGCACAAGAATTCAGCATTCTATACAACTTTAAGAACGGGTTCTCCATTTTGCAAACCGGACAGCTCCTGAACTGCATTTCAGACAGCTCAGACAAGAATTTGCTCCTGAAAAAGATGATGAACGAACAAAACAACAGCAACTTGAACCTGGTTTTAAAAATCCTGTTCAGGGAGGTGAACAAACTAACGCAGATTAACGCAGAAACGGTTCAGAACGCACTCAAGATGATAAAAGAAGCCGTAAGTCACCAAAAGTTCGATTTCCAAGCCACATTAAATTGCTAACTGGATGAATTTAACAAGTTGGACACAGAAAACGCGCTGGACGTGCACAAAATGCTGAGTATTAAAGACTAAGACTCACTGATTAAAAAATAATTGCTCATGCTGTACTAACTGTTCAACTCACTGCTGATTCAAAAATAAATCCAGTTCACCACCGAAAATCTGTAATTGCTGTTCGAAATACACTAATAACTAATAATCCTCTCAATTGAAACCATAAAACCAGCATGCGAGCTCGCGTTCTCACTTGAGGACGAAATAGAATGCTGCGGACCAGTAAGCTAATTCACATCATGGCTGTTCAAATACCCATTCGACCTACTTCAGCTAACCAGAGACCAATTCTTACAACCATTCAAAATGAACAAAAAATCACAGATCGCATTCAACTACTTCGAATCGATTGTTCTTGAAACAAGCAAATTCAAGAATATCGTAAACGCATAGGATATTCTTCTATGCGCATGCGCCTTCGCATTTAATATAACAGCAAGTTAAACCGGAACAAAATTCTAACAGTTAACAACTGAATAAGTTGATCAGTTCTTGAAAGCACCTAACACAGAATATTAATCAACAATAAACGCAATTCGTGTATTTTCAACAGCCCCTGACGTACACAACTCAAATCAAACCAAGTTTAATTCATATTTGGGCTTCTTCAAATCAATATTGCAATTACTTGATCTTAAATACATGCCATACTAACAACTACTTATGGGCTGGTTCATGGACTACTCCAGAACGAATACAGGTCCAATATAATATGCTCTATTTTAGGCATGTGCAGGATAAGATTTCGTCAACATTAATAACTACATTTTAAAGGGTTCAAAGAATTAAAAACAACTCGTTGAAATATTCGGGCGGTTAACTGAGGCTCAAATCGTTTCCTAGGCAGATCAAAACGCAGATTTTTAGACACTTGACAGCACTGTTGAATAGCAAGTATTCTTTGAAACACTAAACTTGAAGAAACTACCAGATTTTGAAAAAGTTGACTTCTACAGACGTATTAATATTTATAGCTAATTGATAGACCAAGAAGCTAATTTCGACCTACTTGTATCATAATTCGTATCACACTTCAAATTAGTTAAACAATTTAATATTAAACCTGAACTATTATAATAGTACGTTTAATGGATTACTAAGTTCCAAGGTGTAAATCCATTATATGTTAAGATACAATACATTGAGCTGCTAGAAGTGCTCGCATCAGATTATTTCTGCAAAATATTTGATTATTCAAGTCAGTTTAGTATTGCTCAGAACGCAAGTGAAATAGCCACTAACTTTTACTAAGGACAGATTAATGAGGAATATCTTAACAAACTGGACAAGATACTTATCTTAACAGTATTTAAAGACCTTATGAAGAACACTCAACACATACAGCTTTAAAAGGATATCCTCACATAAACCAGCAACGTGTGCATGCAAATGAAAAATAATCAAGGTATTCTACACATTATTGTTGAACTACTTGACGCGCTTTGCTCATCCAATAACTTCTTATTAAAGAAGATATAAATTAAAGATGTTGCCGAAGCCATTTCAGATTTCTTGGAACTTGGGCCAAAGTATACTCAATAATATTTGGATGCCTCTGAAGACAATATTAGATCTTAAATAGCTTTCAATTTCAAGAATTACTTGGCTGAAGTATTTCGTTTGACCGAATTTTTCCGTTTTGTACCTGAAATTCTAGTCTTGATTGGAATGAAGCAAGTTGTGTGCTTAAAATCTGCGAATGATTTGTAGAAAACAGCGTTGGGTTCTGTTCTCGAGATTTTGCTTCGTTCTGAAGTGTTTTAGGCGTGTTTCATCAAAAATGAGCAGCAACCAATATTATTTGAGACTTTTGCAGTTCTTCAAGGTGCTGTATTTCAGGCAAACACGGAGAAGTCATTATAGCTGATTTAGAAGCTAGTGCAGTTAAATAAGTCTCACTAGGCCGTGCTTGACCTCACTTGTTAGATTGTGTCTGGACTGAACACAGCTGAGCCGAAGTAGGTGTAACCGTATCTTTCCTTGTTGAACGAGCTTGCTCCTCAAGTAAGTGATGTTATATTCCACCAGAAGATCTGCGATTTCCTCTTCAAGATTGAGCTCGAGCACGTTGAGAGCCGGGTGATCAAGGAGCAATTATTGGAGAACATAATTCTGCTCTAAGATTCAGTTTCTTAAATATCCAATATAAAGAGAATGATTTTGCAAACTTTTCCAATGCAGCTTCGAGTAAATCAGATGCGTTTACTCATAATCACCCGTTTGTCATTCAATTTCGTTGAGCATTTGGAGAAGGAATTGTTTGATTTGTTCCAACGTTTGAATGGAGGAACCGTTTTCAGAATCATTTCCTCCCAATTTTTATTCGAGCACTGGAAAATAGAGTCCAAAAAGAAGCTTGCGAACGCAAACTTGCAATTCCACACGTATTAACTGGCCGAACAGGCCGTGTTCAACGATTTTGGAGCGGAAGGGTAGCCAGAGCTGCTTTTTGACTTCAGCGGAGACTACTGGTGCTACAAACCAGATTTCACCAATTATAAGTGCGATATGATCGGAGATGAGAAGATGCTGAAGAAGAGGCTCTACGAAATTGTACTGTAAAAGCTGAAAGAGATCAACGACATCGAAAATGACATGTTCATCAACACTTAATACTTGAAGTACCTCGAAATGCAACCATCAGAGCAGAGAACTATATTCACAAACTTCTTCTACACGTACAAAACAGAACGAAAATACCTGAAAAAAGTCTTCAAAATCACCTGCGAAAAACTCATCAGAGAACCAGAAAGACTAACAGAATATCTGAACGCTATTGCCGAAGAATTTAAATTTGAGTGAGAAAGAGAGTATATATGAAATATTATTACTGTTGTGAGATTATAAGTCGTAAACACAAAATAAACATCAAAATATTTTTCATTTATGTTTCTTACAGTTTGTTTCATATTAATTATTACATGAAAAGTTTTCATTGAAAACTAATTCATCTCCGCATATACACGACGAACATCACCAGAGTTCTTTTGAAATATTTATTACAGTTATTACTTAGTTTCAGGAAATGACTTACTACTTCGGCTGGTTTATTGTCTTTCATTTGAATAGAAAGTTGTTTTAGTGTATTTTTATCTTCTTCGCTTATCTTAGCTTCATATTTCACTTTTGAAAAACACTTTTGATAGTATTCTTTTAGTTAAGTAGCCGATTTTTCAGGAATCAGTTTATGCACGCTGGTCCAAAACTAACGTTGATTGAGTGAGATATTATCGATTTGTGAACAAAGCTGCATGTTATCCTCAATTTATATCATGGGTTAAAATTATAGAAACACCATCTTACATGCGTCAACGAACTTTTATTACTTCAAGGCGGTAGAAGAAATTTGTGCAGGTGATTTGAAATCTTGCAAAACTGAGTTCTAGTTCGTAGTGTTTGCAAACGATTCTTCGGCTGAATTTATACTAACCATTTTGGACTCCAAAACACTAAGTTCCTGGAGCAAACTCTGAAGACGTTTTAGTTTTTGTAACATCTCAAAATGATTCATTGGAGTGGAGTGAGAATTGATTTTTGTTTGAGATACATTATTTCATAAGCAAAAATTATTATTGATTTTATCTTGCATTTATGTATTTGTAAAAGAATTGAAAAATATAATATTTCGCGTATTTGTAAAAAATACCATACGTATATATATGATATGTTAAGATATGTTAAGATATACATTTCATGTTAAATCTATAATTAAAATTCATTTATATATTCATTTAATATATCTTTCATTTAATATAATAATATCATTTAATATTTCTACATTACCTCGAATTGAGACACCCACCCCTCTTCACTACAGACACCCGAGGTGCTCAGATACAGACACCTTCGATATTTATTAATAAAGGTGTCTGTAAGTGAACTGTAAAAGGGGTTGTATGTGAATTTAACATTGAATTGAAAATTACATCTATTTTGTATTTACTAGATATTAGAGCTTTTGAGCTTTGTACCATAAAAATATTATATGCTACTTAATTCTTCTATATATTGGTAACTTATGCAAAATACATCAATATACTAGAAATTTGCTTAAATTTTCAGAATATTTCTTGTCTGTAACTGAAATAGAAAACCAAATCAGACACAAGAAATATACCAAACTGAGCCAGATTTGCTCTCATCTATAGACACTGACTATTTTTGAAACTGCTCGGGTGTCATTATTTCAAAAAATCAAAAATTATTGAACAACTGATACTAAAGATTACTGATACAAAAGATTTTTTTATTGTGCATGATTCTGACTATGTAAGTTTAATCAGTTAACTGATTGTTGATTTTATATACTTGGTAGGTGTAAGAAGTGGTATGATTTACAACTTTTGACCATATTTTCTTTCTATTCAATAAATACTATTGAATTTCAAACCAGCTTCTTAAATACTTGTTGAATTTGTGTATAATATAATTTAAAGCATTAAATGATTGTATTCACTAAAATTAATTGATTGTATATTTAGTGTTCAACAGCAGTGCATATACTACAGTAAATTATATTATGTTTAAATCTAAAACTCACGACATCAATTTTAATGATATATATGAATGATATAAGAATGATATATGAATGATATATATGAATCACTTCTATAAATAAAAACACAAGAATTGATAACTTAAATTTTTGATTGGATTTGTTATTTTCAAGAAGTGAAATGTTCTTAAACTTAATATTATATATTTATGTATATAATTAGCAATTAAAATAATAAAATTCCAAACTAATAATGATTTTTGCCTCTAATTTTAATGAGCTAGAGTTTTCAAACAAGTCAATCCGTGGTCATTAGTTTCGTTGTCATTAGCACGAATTTCAGCTATTCCATGATATCATATTCAAAGGTATAGCGCTGACAGTTGACGCTGCAGCAAGTCTTAAAGTAGTCAAAACGGCTGAGTCCCCAGTTTCTATTAGTGACATCTTCGCTGCTCTTGATTCCGTCTATTGTATCGGCACACATTGCTATTTGAATACAATAAAAGTGCACCACTCCACTACATTCCAATCAAGTCAATGCTAGAACTAGCAACGATTTGAACAGCTAGCCCACAGAAACACACTCAAAAATCCCAACACGGGGGTTAAATGGTGCATTTGCGAAAGAAAACGTAAGACATGGTGTTGAATAGTCGAGAAGAATGACTTGAGTGAAGAAAAGCTTGTACTTGCTATTTATCGCGTCCAAGAGCCGTGAAAAGTATAATTCGCCGATTTGTGAGGCTAGGTACCGGGTTCAAACGTTGCTAGCTTTTCATTGTGGAACCGATGATCGTAGTAGCATCCAAAGACAGCGCACAAAGTTAAATTGCACAAAAAGACTCCAAATACACGGCGAATCTGGAATATTAGTTTATAAATCACACCTACCAATCTATTTGAAGGCATTAAGTCAATGTTGATCATTCAATAAATAATAGTAGGCTTATATGAAAGGCTACAACGCCGTAACACGCTGGCCACGCGCTGAAGCAGTACTCACAGATGTAAAAGTATTGAGAGGAATCAGCATGGTTTTGGGAGCACAATGTGTCATCGGAGCCCTCAGCTAAAATGTAGATTCGTTGCTTCGATTAAAAACGCACCTTCCGGTATATAAATAAACAAATGTTGGATCTGTGACTGCAATTTCAAGTGAACACAAGAGAAACGTGTACTGTAGTTTGCAAGTAAAACAATGCAGCAAATAAAGCAAATGATTACTTTTTAAAAAGATAGCGCTGACAGTTGACGCTGCAGCAAGTCTTAAAGTAGTCAAAACGGCTGAGTCCCCAGTTTCTATTAGTGACATCTTCGCTGCTCTTGATTCCGTCTATTGTATCGGCACACATTGCTATTTGAATACAATAAAAGTGCACCACTCCACTACATTCCAATCAAGTCAATGCTAGAACTAGCAACGATTTGAACAGCTAGCCCACAGAAACACACTCAAAAATCCCAACACGGGGGTTAAATGGTGCATTTGCGAAAGAAAACGTAAGACATGGTGTTGAATAGTCGAGAAGAATGACTTGAGTGAAGAAAAGCTTGTACTTGCTATTTATCGCGTCCAAGAGCCGTGAAAAGTATAATTCGCCGATTTGTGAGGCTAGGTACCGGGTTCAAACGTTGCTAGCTTTTCATTGTGGAACCGATGATCGTAGTAGCATCCAAAGACAGCGCACAAAGTTAAATTGCACAAAAAGACTCCAAATACACGGCGAATCTGGAATATTAGTTTATAAATCACACCTACCAATCTATTTGAAGGCATTAAGTCAATGTTGATCATTCAATAAATAATAGTAGGCTTATATGAAAGGCTACAACGCCGTAACACGCTGGCCACGCGCTGAAGCAGTACTCACAGATGTAAAAGTATTGAGAGGAATCAGCATGGTTTTGGGAGCACAATGTGTCATCGGAGCCCTCAGCTAAAATGTAGATTCGTTGCTTTGATTAAAAACGCACCTTCCGGTATATAAATAAACAAATGTTGGATCTGTGACTGCAATTTCAAGCGAACACAAGAGAAACGTGTACTGTAGTTTGCAAGTAAAACAATGCAGCAAATAAAGCAAATGATTACTTTTTAAAAAGATAGCGCTGACAGTTGACGCTGCAGCAAGTCTTAAAGTAGTCAAAACGGCTGAGTCCCCAGTTTCTATTAGTGACATCTTCGCTGCTCTTGATTCCGTCTATTGTATCGGCACACATTGCTATTTGAATACAATAAAAGTGCACCACTCCACTACATTCCAATCAAGTCAATGCTAGAACTAGCAACGATTTGAACAGCTAGCCCACAGAAACACACTCAAAAATCCCAACACGGGGGTTAAATGGTGCATTTGCGAAAGAAAACGTAAGACATGGTGTTGAATAGTCGAGAAGAATGACTTGAGTGAAGAAAAGCTTGTACTTGCTATTTATCGCGTCCAAGAGCCGTGAAAAGTATAATTCGCCGATTTGTGAGGCTAGGTACCGGGTTCAAACGTTGCTAGCTTTTCATTGTGGAACCGATGATCGTAGTAGCATCCAAAGACAGCGCACAAAGTTAAATTGCACAAAAAGACTCCAAATACACGGCGAATCTGGAATATTAGTTTATAAATCACACCTACCAATCTATTTGAAGGCATTAAGTCAATGTTGATCATTCAATAAATAATAGTAGGCTTATATGAAAGGCTACAACGCCGTAACACGCTGGCCACGCGCTGAAGCAGTACTCACAGATGTAAAAGTATTGAGAGGAATCAGCATGGTTTTGGGAGCACAATGTGTCATCGGAGCCCTCAGCTAAAATGTAGATTCGTTGCTTCGATTAAAAACGCACCTTCCGGTATATAAATAAACAAATGTTGGATCTGTGACTGCAATTTCAAGTGAACACAAGAGAAACGTGTACTGTAGTTTGCAAGTAAAACAATGCAGCAAATAAAGCAAATGATTACTTTTTAAAAAGATAGCGCTGACAGTTGACGCTGCAGCAAGTCTTAAAGTAGTCAAAACGGCTGAGTCCCCAGTTTCTATTAGTGACATCTTCGCTGCTCTTGATTCCGTCTATTGTATCGGCACACATTGCTATTTGAATACAATAAAAGTGCACCACTCCACTACATTCCAATCAAGTCAATGCTAGAACTAGCAACGATTTGAACAGCTAGCCCACAGAAACACACTCAAAAATCCCAACACGGGGGTTAAATGGTGCATTTGCGAAAGAAAACGTAAGACATGGTGTTGAATAGTCGAGAAGAATGACTTGAGTGAAGAAAAGCTTGTACTTGCTATTTATCGCGTCCAAGAGCCGTGAAAAGTATAATTCGCCGATTTGTGAGGCTAGGTACCGGGTTCAAACGTTGCTAGCTTTTCATTGTGGAACCGATGATCGTAGTAGCATCCAAAGACAGCGCATAAAGTTAAAAAAGACGTACGGCGCGCTTCAGACGCAGTTCTGCCTGCAGATTCGAATGGAACTGTCGGTTGGGTAGAGCTGGTAGAACTTGGGACATGAAGATACACATTTGAACTTGCTTACATGCGTTATAATTTATTCGACAATAAATGAACAGTAATTCTTGCAAACGGTGCCGTTCAAGAACGGATATGCAGCTGGACAAGACGAAACGCATTTATTCTTTCTCCAACGACATGTTCAAAGCGGCACACGAGTCAGAACACCAAGGCAGAAAGACACGCAGCTGAACTTCTTCCCAGCCTACTAAACGAAAACAAGCCGGCTGGAGGTGCACTGGATTCTTCCGTCGGCGTCGGATAGGGTATATTATATGTTATAATAGTTGACTAAATAAAGCTTTTAAAAGGCGGGTTCCGAAGTTGGATGGTGCATATTAAATAAAATAACATATGATGAGTGAACTGTCACTTTCTTCTTCTGATGCAGTTCCAAACGACTTCTGAGCCGAATGATACTTCTTTTACGAGTCTTTCTTGGATGACTCTTTTGATGAGGTCTTTAACGTTTTGTTGGCTGCATTTGAACAGGTTTACGAGTAGGCATGCGGCTGTGTATGTTTCTTGGCTTGGGTTGCCGAGGTACATGGATATGTTGGTGACGATGAGGTAGCTAACGTCAAATGTGAGGTCTTGTGTGAGTTTTACGGTGTATTGGAATCCTGGTGTGGTTTCGAAGAATACTTTGCGGTTTTGTTTGTGTGTTTGTTTAATTAGTTGGTAAACGAATCCGGTGATTACGTTAACGTTCGCCAGGTTGATTCCCATCGCCTCCTTGAGCGTGCGGACGAGCATCATGTACTTCTCGGCCGAGTACTCCTCAATGTTGAACTCGACCCCCTTATAAATGTAAAAGTGCTCCGGAACGTCCGTTTCTGGAATACTCAAAAGTCCAGTGTAACAATCCGTTCTCGTTTTCTGTTTGTTAATTGGTAAAAGTAAATTCCTCAGCTAGTTTGCGAACACAGGAACGGCCTCTTGAACGTAAATTCTGGCCCAGTTCACGAATTCTGGGCAGTTTTAACGGAGCAGATAAAGTAAACGGAGGGTCCCCTGGTAAATGACTGGGTAATTCGAGCCCTAAAATGAACCTGGTTATTTAATAAACGCTTACAAAAAGAATATTAATGAGCGGAGGAGGTCGGCGTATGCGAGCCAGAGCGGGTTGTTGTGCGCGCACAGAGGGCTTTTTGCGGTTAAGATGTTCAAATCCGCTGTTTGATCGAGAGTTTCCGGTTCAAAACGCACTTTTAGGGATTAAAGTAGAGTAGACTCGGACATGAGGCCCAGGAAGCTGAAACTGAATTGAGGTAAGAGCTGTGGCTTCAATTAACTTAAGAAGCCGCAGAAACAAGTCGCGAAGGACAAATTAGATCTTGAATTCAATAAACCAGCTTGCAAAACGAAAATTAATCTAGGAACGAGCACCGAGCAGGTCTGAAGGAACTTCTCCTGCGTCTCGGGCCTCTAAGCTTCCTGAATTAACAATGGAGTCTTCAACAAATCGTAATTCGCATAGGCCTCCAAACACTCCACCTTTTAATTAGAAGTTACCTGCACTGACTGCATTACTGAAGTGAACTAAACAACCCTGTGCAAAATCAACGCGAGCAACTCGCGCTTCTACGTCTACTCAAAGGCAAAGTTTTCAACTTGCGTTTGAATCAAGTATATTAAGAAGGAAGCCAAAGAATCGATTTACGCGGTCTCAATTTACTTGGTTGGACCCATCAACTACTCCAATAACTACTACTCGATTTAAAAGAGCAGAATGTCTATAACACGCATCATTTACAACTTTGATGAGCCAAACTCGGTCTAACTCCTGAAATAAGCAAAGTAACGAGCCAGTAATGCGTTTGCAGCAGCTTGAGACAAACTCAAAGGAAGCTTTGACTCCAAAACAATAAATGCATTAAATAACTCCTTTACAGTTTCAAATAACTTACCTGGTTCTACATCTTTTTACGGTATTGATCTTAAAGTCAGGTAAACACGGATATACTAAGGAATAAAGGAAGCAGCGCATTCATATGATTGAACATAAAACTCATTTATGTAATTCATTAAAATATTAGTTGTCTTGTAAGTTGGACCTGAATAAATCATATTCTCGTTCAAGCTTAAATTGTACTGCAAGTCACAAAGAGCACTAGCACAAGCTGACATTGTTCCAACAAGCTTATAAATCAAAAAGTCAGGATTGACCGAAGATTTAACTAAATTAAGTACTTCTTTAGTGTAACTGGTAAATTACGTGGTGAATGACTGTTGAATAACTGACTCATCTAATATTTCGTATTTAATCAAATTTAGGACATATCCCTCGATAGCATCAGCAGCTTAATTTTACACTGTTTTATCTTAAATTAAATCTAACTACACAGAGTTTTATAAGGTGCTTTCAAATGCTATTTTAACGGCAGTCTTGAGCGATTCGGTTTCTTTATGAAGTTGGTGTTGTTTGAAAAATTACAAACATACTTGAACGTAGGCAAAAGGAAGAGATTAATTCAATTTTACACATTGGTTAGCTGTTATATGGTTGGTAAGTTACTATTGAGTTGATGTGAAAGTATGATGTATTTTCTAATCATCGGTGAACTTTTAAAGGAATTTGGCTTTAGATTCTTATTGAACTTAAAGGTATTTCTTGTACACATCTTCTCTTTATTAGAATTGAGCACTTATTTGGATCTTGGTTTTATCATTTTGTCTTTCTGCCTTCAATCCGGTCATCGATTCAGAAGAGAAAGTTACACCAGTAATAGCCCATTGATATAATAGTCTGGCGGTTTCTACGGCCCAGTTTTTATCAATTTTGTATGCATCGCTAAGGCACTGTTAAAGAAGTTTTAAGCCGACTATTATTGGATGATTAACACATAAATGATGAGTTGATATCTTTCTGCTAGCATTTTATTGAACTGCGAGTTAATTTTAAAGGCTTATAATATTCTTTATGGTCTTAGATATAGAGGCTTGAACAATTGACATTGATGCATTTTCTTAATTAATAATTTATTGAGATATTAATTTGAGCTCAGCTTGCTCATAAATTTGTTTAACCAATAATTATCTTTTTTCAAGATGCGTTTCACTTTATGCTTTGGTTAAAGCTTATTATTACGTGGTGTCTAAATCTACTTAGAAACAAGTGAACTGATAATCACATTCAAAATTGACATAAGGACGTACAAAGTAATTTTTATGCTTATAAGAAGATTTAAAAACTAACTTAGGTTCTTCTGATTTGTTGTACATGTTTATAATTTTATCGATAGCCTATTGGCTTGTGTGATCGAATTTTATCTCCTCAACTTCATGGTCATCAAATGACGAAGATTCCTGCACTTCATCTTGCAACTCCAATTTCACTGCGTTTTAAGTAATAGTTTTCTGGGATAGCATGTAGAAATGTTATTTCACTTGATTTTAGAATGTATGTATTATGGATTCTCCAGCCATCATACTAAGTTATTAAAATATTGTTTATTTAAATAAAATTTATGTTTACTCTGGAATTGATGAATCAAAACAAAACTTTTATTCGAGTAACTAACAAATATTGTTGGAAACTGGATAAAGAAGATGTGATCTCAATAAAGAAATTGAAATTTTACTTGTGCAAATTACAAACATTTCTTTATGACTCTTATCGTTAATATTGAAATTGGGAATCATTCTTTATAACATAATTGAAACAGTATCTTTAACAGTATCGGCGATACGTGGAATAGTTTATTAAATTACTGGAACCCATTTTTGTTAGATTTAAATAATTCTAAGTTATTGTAAAAGTTCTGGATTATCATACAAAAGTTGAAGAGTCAAATGAAGTGGAACTTATGTGGGGTGTTATGATTCACTCAATAATACTAAGTTTTCATTAGATTATATTTATTCAGATAAATGAAGAACAAGCTATGTTTTGTCAAGTAATTCGATACCAATTTTACATTGATTTCGTCCATCTTCATCTTCAATGATTTTAATACTTACTAAATCTTAATAGGGTACAATACCATCTGATTTGTTTAAATCTTAAACTAAATTACCGCTTAGTACTGATTCGTCTTTGTATAATTATTTAGAACTACTCTGGATATCTATTTCCACAAGTTATCTATAATTATTTTCAAGTGGTTCTAGCATTTAACATTTTTCGTTTAAATAATTCAGTGTAATAAGGAATAAACCTGACGATTATGGTAAAATGTCACACCTTTCAACCAATGTGCAAAGATAACTTGTAATGAATTTAGAAACAATAAATAATGTTTATGAGTTGAACGCAAAATCAATAATGAATAAGAAATCTAGGTCTTTCTTTGATATAAATTGAAGATCGAATTTAGTGCAATAAACTGCAAGATATTAGCCTATTCTTTCTATTTTGTTTCTTCTTTACTCAATTTATTCTTCAGTAAGAGTATAACCCGATGGTAAGTTAATTAATCTTAGTATAATCGAAATACAATATCTAAATATTAATTGATGAAGTTGTGAAGTTAATTAGCTTAACAGAACGAGTATGCGCACCAATCCATTGAGTGGTAAATTACATAATATTTACATTGCAATAAATTCAGCTACGGCATTGACATCTTTTGCTACAAGTCCTTGTAAATCATTTATTAATTGAGGTGCGTGCGATTCAAATTATTTATCATTTAAATTTTAAGCAAATAGAAGTTTATCTTTAAGTGTATCTTGTGCATTTCCGTATATTTAAACCTACGCGACTGGCTTGTAAATCATTTTTGATTTGTTTTGCACCTGTTCAACTATTTCTCTATCAAGTTAAATTGCTCTGATCACTCTGTTAGAATCGTTAACTATTTAGCTCAGATCAGATTTTCTAGCTTATAAATCTGCATTTTAAACGGCTTCTGTTGACGCTTTAATAGAGTTGGTTGTTTTCAAAGCTTTATCCTTTATATAATTGAAGTTTTCAGGTTGTAAATGCTTTTAGAGAGAAGGTGCGTTATAAAGTGCATCATAGAAGCTGAACCAGTCCTATGCGAAATTAAGTCCTTTGAATTCATCTTTTTGATTAAGATTTCTGACGGTATCAATAAAGTTGTTCAATACATATTTGCAGATGTATTCATCTTTTTGGTCATAAAGCGAGTTTATTACCAATTAAAGTAATCTTGGTTAGAATACGTCCTGAACGAGTCCTTAAGCGAGAAGTTGTCCAAGTACTTGTGCAGCGTTAATACGAGCAACTGAAGCTTTGGTGGCATCTTCTGGATATTTGTAATCGAGCAGTGCGTAAACAGCTTGGTTATCTTATAGTACGTTAACTAGGTTGTTGACGATGCAAATGTAGCAGAATCTTTCTTGTGCGTCTTGTCCTTTGAATTTCAGGTCAACTTCGAGTTAGAATTGAGTTTTGGTCTTTTGTTCGCTGAGGTAGCTTGCAACGAGTGTGCGTGCTATTTTCTTTGAGTCTGGTTCGATGAGTGACAGATCACTTCCGAGGTTAAGTTAAATGCGTGGGAAGGTAACGCTGCACATTTCAGTTGCGTATTCGAATAGTGTTTTGAGTCTGATGGAGAGTTTTGTGTCTTTTATCATGACGCGTTCGAAGTATTGTGCGTAGAATACGAGTATTCTGTAGAAGCATCCAACGAGTGATTCGGAAATGGCTGCGTCGGACAATCTAAGCAGGCCAAAGTCGTCCTCGAACAGGTAGTTTTGCTGCTTAAAGTTCGCGAGTCTCAGATTCTCGCCCAGGCTTGGTTAGCTCACGCACACCTAGTACTCTTCCCCGATCATTTTTACGTATTTCTTGTAGTAAACGCTGTTTTCGAACTGTCCATCAATTTATTTCTTGAATTTGATCAGTTTCTTCAGTAGAAATACGCAAACGGCCTCAGCGAAAACGTGTCCGAACTGCATAAACTGACCGTTCAAATATAATGAGAGGTTGATTAGTTGCCTTCCGGCTGCGATTGTGGTCATGTCGAGCCCAAAATAGAGATTTGAGGGCGATTTCACGCACAATTACAAGCATTTCTATTCTTGAGATGTGTCCAGAAGTTTACCTGTAAGCTGTGGCTGGGTGTACCAAATAGACTGCAGAGTGAAGTCAATGAGCTCAGGGCAGTTCTTGCAGATGAGCTCGACCACTGGGGTGTTTGTTTTTGTTCTGCCCTGCTTGTTGAAGTATTTGTACAGGCAGAGGGCTGAAACGGCCTTCACAAAGGGGTCCAATGGTAAGTGAGACAGGGTATAGGCGAGTTACTCACCGCATTTTTCAACCGGGTTCTGAACGTATTTGAGCACCTCCTCTTTCACCTCGAATTTTTACCCGCCGAGGAAATTTATCACGTTCGGGAAATCGGGCTGAAGTTTTATTAACTGTTTAACGAAATCAATCGAACGCCAGATGTAAATACTGGTTTGGACTATTTCGGCCGTATCCACCTCCTTCACCTCGATCGCGCACGTGCGGTTCATGTTCAGACCCTGCTTCTTCCATTGGTACGCGAACGCGTCCATCATCTGCTGCAATGGGTCCTTACCAGTGGACGTGCAGCGCGTGCGGCTAAAGTTTATGTAAAACACGTACTTCTACACGTTCAACAGTTACTCCACTTGCTTCGGCTCGAGACCGAGGCTGTGCTGCTGTTGGTACTTTAACTGAGTATTCTGCTTCTGTAATTCCTCATTCACCGAGTTACAGAGCGAAATCAAACCAATGAGTATGTTCAACCTCAATGCGCCTTGTATCTCGAACTTGTCAGAGCAAATCTACTCAATGAGCTGGAAATCCTGCTGCTTAAAGCTGCACTCAGAGCAGTAGCACTTAATATCCTGCAACCCAAATTAGGCTGAAAAGATTGTATAAATGATTTGGAGTGGGTAAAAGAACGAATTTGGAACCACAATCAACTTAATGGCTTCAACAAGCTTCACTTGACCGTATATCTGCTGCAAAACCTTAAAAATAAGCGATACGTCCCAGTTCTCAAGCTAAATTTCTTTGGCAACCACATCACTTGGATTCAAACCCAAAGATTATATTATCGTTTGAAGTGGAGTCTTTGGAACAAATGGGTGTTGATAGGTCTATGTTATAAAGAATAACAAGTCTGCGACAAATTGATTTGTTAATTATTTTTATTCTCTAAAGAGCGTTTTTAAGATGACTTCAGATAAACACACATTGTACCCATACTTTATTAACTTCTACAAAACAAGGTTTTATGGAGTTGGAAGTGGACGATTCCTCTGCTGCTGATATTTTTAATAAATTTAAACTGAGAATTACTCAGTTTAAGTCCCTGAACGTTAGATTTAAGCCGAAATTTGAGCAGCCACCGATGTTCCAGAAAGTAAATGGAACGTGTTCTTCAACTGAACATCTACACCACTTAATTCCTCCACAAAACTAAGAATAGTTTGAGGATTGTTCAATGCAATCGATAACTTGTTCATAAGGTCTGCGAAACACTCCAAACATATCAGATCACCTTAATATTAACGCAATAACCATGCGAGTGCTGTCTAACAGAATTAACGACTCGCTTAGTTCCCAAAACAACGATTCAATAATTCAAATGCGGCTGCATTAAACACTACCGCAACGCCATACGTCTGCGATAAACCCGGAATTTACTTTGTAAACAGCTCTAACTGCTACTTAGCGACAAGTTTCTTTACAAATCCTTATGCATCCAGATTATGTGTCATATTTAATAAGGAAGTGGGTGTGGTTGCTTTTCATAAAATATTAAAAAACTAATCAAATAACATATATTAATTTCTGCGTGTGATGTAATATATTATTAACGAATGAAAAGCTATAAACATTTCACTATAAAATGACTCACTTAACTGTAACCTTATCATCAGTAACATTTCATTATATAGTTAACTATTTCTATTATTATATCAAGTTAACTGAAATATGATAAATCTTATTTATTTACCCAGTTTTAAATTATTAGTATTACTTAAAAAGTCAATAATATATAATTATACATAAATCATATTTCATAATACAAAAATTCAGAAACAACAGGTCGTTCATTGATTTATTTTATTTTATACTTGTACTATAGATACACTTCGTCTATTAAATGATTGTATAATGTGCGATACTTTTGTAATATTCGATACATTTTATAAAAATTACTATTTACTAAAAATTTAATATTGCAATATTCTTAAATTGCACTCCAATGAAATTGATATCATAAGAAGATAGTGTGATCAATGCAATATAAATATTGCTTAATATTAAGAACACTAATCCACAGATTATCGTTTATCAAGTTATGATGCTTCCAGATAGTCAGTACAACTTCTTGTTTAGTCGGCTTGCCTTGAAGTTAAATATTAGGATTAATACCATTCATGAGCTGTTTATTCAAATATCTTCGCATTATCTTAAAATTAAGCAATAACGCGTTTCTTTGGTATAAATGTACCAAAGAAACAAATGTAACAAACCTGCACAAAATATCAGGTAACATTATTATCAAATGAATGAACATTTTGCTTTGATTTAACATCCAAAATAGAAAATAATAGCAAAATAGAATTAAACACCTCTTTCACAGTTTAAAAAAGAGTTCGTAATAATGCTGCGCAAACTTTTACAAATACAAGGCGAAATGACCAATAAGCAACTTTGTTCGCAACTGAAAACGTTCCTTTCGAACAACAAACAGCGTTTGTTCTGGGAATACGCTTAAATTGAAATTCCATACAAAACAAGTTTTCAACTGAAGCAATATTTTTAAAAATCGTTTTTGAGGTGCAAATTCGATGGGATAAATAACGCCGACAAACAAAGAATAAAGGAAATTACACACGCAATGCGAGAACGCAAACCGGCTGAAATAGCTGACGCGTTTATCGCAAAAAGCTAAAATATGTACTTCAGAAGAGAAGTGCTAATGCTGGTCCAATATTTTAAAAGAACTAATGAGTGAATCACAAAATATACAAAATGACCATCAATCATCTTAAAAAATGTTTAATGTTTAATAATTAATTATTATTAATCATTTTATTATATTGCATTTTATATTTTAGAAAGGAAACGTTGGGTCATAAAATAATGTGTCATTACTACATTACCTCGAATGCAGACCACCACCCCTATTCACTTACAGACCCCAAAAGTGTTCACTTACAGACCCTTTTGATTTTTATTAATAAAAGGGTTTATAACTGAATTGTATTTAGGGTCTGTAACTGAAATGCTTTGAAATTTAATTGATTTAATAGTATTGATTTTAACGTGTTTTAAGCTAAATATAAACAAGGAAACTTAACAATCTACAATAAATAATACTATTTATGTCGTTACATACATAAAAATAGCAAAAATTCAAAAATTTGTTGATATTTGAAGAAAATTTTGAAGAAAAGGGGTCTGTAACTGAAATGGAAAACCAAATCTGATGCAAGATATAAACCAAAATCAACCAGATTTGCTCTCAGTTATAGACCCTCTGCCTATTTTTTGAAAAAGGCCAGGGGGTCTGTAAATATTATTAGTAAATATTATTAAAATCTTATTAAAATTAGAGAACTATATTGGTTCTCACGGCCATTCGTTCACAGTTTAATTAGAAGATGTTTGACCGTTTATTAAAAACAGTACAGACACACTTATGATTTTTGTATAGTTTAAAAGTATAGGTATCGCTTCAAATAAAACTGATAGATTGAAGTTAAAATATTATAATAATATTGAACTAAAATGGTATTTACATGTTATAGAGCAAAATTGCATAAAACAATTCAACACTACAAATACATCAAATTACTGACTAATTATTCATATTGCTTAAATTAGAAGCAGATTATTATTACCATTCCACACAAATGAAATTTGTATTAATATACATGTGCTACTCATTCACTTTTGAAAATAGTCCAGTTACCATGAAAGATAATGGTATTTCTGTTGTAATAACAGAAAAAGGATTTGAAGATTACATAGGAAGAAACATAGACTTCGGAAATGACTTCGTTAAAAATTTGCAAATACCTGACATTAATTTGTCACTAGGTTTAGTGAATGTTATGTTCACTGATATAGTTGTCGCTGATATGTTGTTTCCGAGACCACAACTTGACTTCAACGCTTAAAATAGATTTGTTTAGTTCAAGTTTGAAGAAATAATGCTTGATATTAAGTTGCAGTTTAGAATTTAGTAATAATCGTATCCATACATTTCTGATCATGGCAGTGGTTAACTTCTTATTACAGATACAAATATGTCTTTGAATCTTGGAGCAAATATAAGTAAATCCTGTCCAAATCACATAAATGTAGATGCTTAAAATTTCAATATGAAAGTGGGTGAACTACGAATCAACTTGAATTCGTCAATGGATTTTCTAATAGAATCGGTTATAGCATTGCTGACTGATTCTATGATTTCAGTATTCGAAGAAAAAATAGCTTAGTTCATGAGAGATGCATTTGTTTAAATAGCTAACAATGGGTTAGATGAAAATGAGGAATTATCAACCTTAAAAGGTATCGCGTGCTATTAATCTCGTCACCCTATATTTTTCAATAAATTTAAACTATTTTCATCATTTAAATCAATATTTGTTGAATGACCACTTCATTTTCTAATGCTAAAATACCTATATTCATTATTTACAAAAATTTGTTTACAAAGGAATCACTGCGGAAACTATTGATAATGTGTTCATTCTTTCATAAAAGGGTATAAATCAAACTTAAATAGCAACTGAAACTGGACTAGGTGTTATGTAGGTTAGAAGAGTGGTGCAAAGAGCAATAAAGGATGAAGGCTTTTAACCAACAGTTGCAAAGGGTGGAAGACACAAATCAGATGTTACTTAGGAAGATGTTGATAATGTCAAACTAATTAACAAAGTTGGCATCAATTCTACGTATGAAGTTTATAAAGAAAGACTGCGTTGCGCTAAATTGAATCAAACTGTTAATTCATCATGTTCCCCAGAATAAAATGATGTTCTCTTTATTTCTAGCTCTCTATTTCTCTCATATAATCATTTGTTGTAAAGTGGAAATTAAAATAATATCATATAATTATGATAATATTACTAAATTTTCATTTAATAGTTGAATATATATGAATATTTTATTATGAACATATATTATAATAATTCTATCAAGAAAGAATAGCTTAATGGTTGTGACGTTAGAATAATGTCTGATTCCCCACGTGTTCGAGTCCCGTATATGGAGGTTTTTTATGGGGTGACGAGATTTTTAGCACGCCTACGCGTTGTATGAATCTCGTCATGACGAAATTAGTGAAACGCCTAGGCGTGTTAAGAATCTCGTCATGACGTGATTTTCAGCACGCGACAATCAACCTTAAAAGGTCATAACAATACTGTTGAAACTGATTAAAGATGGAACTAAATTTATATATTCGACTAGTTTTTTGAAACATATAGTCCTGGATAAATTTGCTATAGAATCAACACCACATGTTATGATTATTTACCAGTTGTTGTTTAGAAAAGACCACAATATATGACAAATAATGGTATATAATACTTTATTAACAAAGTCGTATTCTAATCATAATTTATAGAACTAGTAAAACACAATTATCTCCCCAATGACACGTTTTTTGATGTTAGCATTACTTTAGAAAAATTTGTCGCCACTGGATTATATACTACTGTAAAATATAAATAATAAGAAGGAAGTACTGAACTTAAGTTATTACTTTAAGTAAAATCCAAGCGCTACCACGTCTCTGATATATTAGACTACATTGGTTGGCCTTCAGAAGTTAGTGTAGTTGTAGATTGTATTGGAAAATGCGATAACACTGGTGACTTCATAACACTATTAAACACAGCTCTCTAAAATACTTGCCCAGATTATACCAATGGAAATGGTATTGATGCAGAAAATTGTGTTACACACTACTATTCTGAAGAATGGATTGATTTCGCTTGTGAAGTATTAAAAAGCTGACTGAAAAACCTATATAATATTAATGTTATATATTATGAAAATTTAGTAAAATTGTCATTCTTACTTATGAATAATCAGTATTGTTGAACATCACTATCTTTTACTTAACACAATCTTACATGTAGTTGTGAACTCTAGTATCTACAATGCTACATATACGTTCCATACTATATAAAATATTTCTCCCATTTTTAATATAAAGTACATATTTCTTTCAAATTAACCAGTTAGATATTAAAATATCTCTGAAATAAGAAGCAGGTAATCAATAACCTTGAATTATGTTTATTTGTGTATTTACTTATTTAAAAGATATTTGAATCCTGAAAAGCTGGTTTAGTAAACCATAGATAAGAATACTAGTGATTCATAAGGGCAAAACAATGTTATTGCAACGTAAACCAAAGTAATAGCAGAAATAATTACAAAAATCCCAATCTCTAAATATTACATAATTCAAAATATGGAGTGGATAATTATATTAAATATATCGTTTACTCACTTAATACGCACCTGGAAATTCTACAGAGTCATTGAACATCTGTCCATACTTTTAATATATGATTTTATTAATACTTCTAAATCGCTTGCTCTATTCAACCATTTTTGTAGTTCTTTATTATTATTCATCAACTGTTGTTTCAATTCTCTGTAAATAGTTTTACTTTCTATATTATTTGATTCTTCTTAATCTTCAGAGTCAGACAGAGCCTAATCTAGGAATTCATCGAGTAATTTTGTATTAGCCGTGCGATATTGTTAATTATTTTGTTCATTTACGAATGATTTTGAACAGAGAGAGTTTAGTGGTGCTAGTTTCGGTGATATTAATAACTTTGTAGATTATATTGTGGGTCTGTTTGTGTAATTGATAATTCCTGGGATATCAGAGTTGGAAGATAAAGCAGATTTATTCTACTTCATAATTATGTTGCTTTCAAGGGTGTGGTTAGAATTAATTAATTCAATATAAATATATGAAATATTGCGAAATTACTATTTATAGTGTATTTCATGTATTTCTAATTATAGAAACTGATGAAATGAAATAAACACTATAAATAAAAGCTTATATTAACTCTGACTAACAATTTACTATAAACTTTATAAACTTTCATGTCTTTTCTTGTAAAAAATGAAAAATTAGTTAAGATGTCTTATAGAAAAATATACGTTTAATGCCTATAGATATATTCATACCTTCCATATAAATTGAAACATGTGAATATTTCATGAAGTGAATATTTCATTTATTAGGGGTCCCATTTATAAGAGGGTTGACCAATGATTTTCGGACCCCCTATATAAATGAACCCAGTCTTACAAAATACCTTCATAAATAGCTTATTTTAATGATTATTTTAGCTATTTTCAACAATATTATGATGCAAAAAAATAACTTAGAAGTGAGGTTCGTCATTTATAAGAGGGTTAGGAGCTATTTTGTAGGGGCACCCCCTTATAAATGAAAAGGGACCCTCTATATGCGGATTTCTGTAGTACTAATTTAACGTGGATTTGACATTAAAATATTAAACGTCTTATTCACTTGGTATAGAAATAATACATTATTATAATGTAATATAAGATTTTTCAAAATACAATACATTACAAATCAAAATGATTATTACTGTAGCATAATCAGTAATTTAAAATTTAATAATAATATTCACTCCAAATGCTTGCAACATTTGCTTTGGCCTACGTTTACGATACGCCATCTTACACAACTCTCAATAATTGCTATTCAAGCGCGCATTCAAAATCTGAGCTAAACAAGAACCTGCGAACGTTCGCCGTCCAGCTAGTTCCCACCAATAACTCCCTTTGCAAGTAATTCACTGCTTAAATAGGGGCGAATTTAACGGCTTCCTCAACAACTTTTCCAATTGTGTCAATGATCGCAAAGGACTTCAAGTACGGCCTCACAAACGAGCTCGTTTTCCAGATTCCGGCCGGAATTGATCTGTCAATTTATCAAGACGAGAACTTCTTCTCAGTTAAAATTTTTACTTTCTAATTCGTAACTGAAACGCAATTATTGATTTACGAGGAGATAAAATCGGATCTCCAAAACTGTTTCGACGAACTACGAATTGAAATCCTCCCAGCTAGCTTGAAGCTGTTCCTGAGCCCGACCAAGCAATGCGTGATTCAAATCATCAGCAAAGCCACGAGCCCGAATATATACATTGCCCAAGCTACATTAAAATTGTAGGCGATGGAATTCGACATCGCACCGGCATTGATAACCGAGCCGTACCAAGCGCACACTGATATAACTATAAATATCCCAATTACCAACAAAATATACCTGAGCCTGATGGACGATGCGTACTTTGATAGCAAAATAGTCCTGTATTCGAAGTAGAACGCGATTTTGACGGAATTAAGGTATTAAATCCCGAATATAATCTCATCGGCCAATACCGACCTGTTGAAGGAGTCATACGTACATTTGTACAACAAGTCAAGCCTCGGTTTCCTGGTGTTGATTGGTTATGACATGACTGCGCTAACTTCAGCGCTCTCTTCGTTAACTTACACGCATATTACGTATCGTTTATCGGGTAAGATATAGATTAACATTTTTTAAGCGGTGCAAACCATTCTAAAAAACGCTCCTTTTCCGAATTCGATTGATTTTGCCTGCTCCAAGGGCTCATTAGCTGAGTAAGCTAATTGTGACAAGTTCTACGCAGCCGATTTTAACGCCGAGGAGAAGCCCTATTACGTTCTGGACATGATAGTTTACGATTAAGAAACGGTTCTTTTGGATATGAAAACAGCTCTCATTCAGTCCTATGATTGTTGGACTTCAAGTGGCCGTTTCAGGTTCAGCGAAAATAAATTGATAATTAACACGTAGTTCAGCCCCCTCTGCTCGGATATTGAGGACAAAAGCGCCGTTAACGACCTGTTCCTCGTTGACTTCAACTCGAATCATATTATGACGAAGCTGAACGCAACCGAATCTGGAATTATAAACGGAACAAACACATACACATTCGAGTGCGCGTATATTGGACAAACGTGCACAGTTTTAAAAACTGGAAAATATTCGCTCGCAGTTCAGAGTTATGCGGACGGATTTTACTACGTGAACTACGTCGACACTCAGGAATTCACTTAAAATTAATAAACCGTTTTAACCGGGAATGTTGTGGGAGGGGTGATATGCGCTGGATGTATAACATTGTGTGTGATGAAAATGGTTAAGACGCACAAAATACTCGCGCAGACTAAAAAGGAAGGAAAACGGAAAATTCAGATGGAGGCGTGATTGTTTTAATTGAATTTATTGATATTGGAGACATACACCAAAATTAAAAGTTATTATTCCTCTCTTTTTTGGTTTTGATTGTCAAAATATTGTTTATTTAAATATTAAGAATTATGGATACTAATTAGTTTGATCTGTCAAAATTTCACACATACAAATAATCATTTAGAAGCTTAAGGACGCTGCATATTCGCGAGCATTCTTCCGACACCAACTGCACACTTGTCGAGGCTGTGCTCTTCTTTAGCCAGCACTTCAACAAGTCTTTCTATTTTCCTGCTAAGCTAAAGTATCGTTTTCATTTTGTATCTGCACTCTTGCTTCATGAAATCCACTATATCTTTGTGGTCTTCGCATTCGTCGTAGTTCAGGTAGATTAGCTGTTTTGTGTTAGCTTCTGCCTTCGACGTAAGATATGTCTGTCTGCATTCGAGGTAATGTAGTATTTTGAATATTTCACTGGAAGCTATTCAGTAACTTGTTTATTTCTGTTTAAATTTTTTCTAAATGCGTTTATTTTGAACTAGTGAGCTCAGATTTATTTTTTGATTATTATATATTATTTACAACATTTTATTCTACTTGATTGATGATTGAGTTATTTAGGGCTGTGACTTGCAAATCTTGGTGATCAACTTTCGTCTCTTTATTAGCGCTAATATTTTTGTTCTAGCGAGTTAATTTTCTGCATTACATAGCCGGCTACAAATTTCCCGATTAGAACATGAGTTTAAGTTTTTCTTCCTGCGAATTTATCTGGCTGATGTGAACTTCTTCGTCGAGTAGTTCAACTTTGGCCTATTTTTCGTGTGTTTGCTGATAGCTGATCAACTCTTCTTATATTACATCGGTGTCCATTTCATACCACGTTTGCGCTTTAACTATCTTAATTCCCCTTGGAATGTGTTAAATTGATTTTAATTTTGGAATGAATTCACCAGATTCATTATAATTTTCAATAATGCAATTGCTTGACCTAACACAAGACCTGTTAGAGAATCCATTTCCAGCACTTACAGTTTAATAAGATATTTACTGATTCTGAGTCGCAGAAACACTAAGAAATTATATTTCTGTGAATTAACTGAGCTGAATTTTAACTTTGTTAAAATTTAACAGCTCGCTTTCATTGCAGGTTTACTTCAGAAGTAAACATGTAGTTTCATACGCGTACTTGAACATAAGTGATCCTAGACTGACTACGTTACGTTAACGCAAGTACAGATCGAAAGTGGAACTGATTTCGTTGAATAGGAGGTAAATCTGGGGCTTCAGTGCACAGCGCACGTAGTCTTAAGTGGATTTTAAATTGCAGTACACTAGGTAAATTAAATACGAGCTGAGCTTGAACTCACCCTACTTTAGGATCGTAGACTCGTATTACTTACAAATGTGCTAACGAAGGGACTAATAATCAAAAATGAGCATTTAACCCGTACAAGATGCAACTGCTTTTTACTCAAAATACTTGAACATGGTTAATATACTTTTAGCCGCCTTCAGTTCCAATGCAGACAAATCGTCCGAAATTACGAGTTGCATAAATTGATGTGAAAATATATTTGTTTCACTTTAAGTATCACAATATTATTAAATATCATAACCGAAATAATAAAGAATGAATGATATGATAAGAATGATATATTAATCAACCTTGAACGACTTGGATTGGCTTGTTCGAAAATCAGGTGTCAATTAATAGAAACAAAACCCGTAAGATAAGGATCCATTAGTTCGGAAGAGTTAACGGAGATAGTATGTTATATTATTGATCTTGTTTAAAAATGAAAGGTGAAATCGAAAAAAATGGACCAGTATAGAACAAGTTGTATTATTTCATTAATATCTGTAATTTACTGTGATATATGTGTCAATCAAAAGACTAAAGAGTGATTTATGATTATGAAGAAGTAATATATATATCGGACACAAAGACTATTTCAATCATCCAGTCTTCATAGATATCATTAATTAGACTAGATGCGGACAATAAATTTAGTAATATATATCGGCTCACTCTTTTGGTACATCTCAAAAACATCCACTCAATAATCAATTACTTCAATCACAAGAAACATTTAAAAATGCTATATTTTCATCTTAACGCGTAATAGTAAT
>CAXDID010000803.1:0-121161 GCA_963988835.1 Hexamita inflata | reverse complement strand
ATTGCAGCAGAAGTAATATTGTATCATCAAATGATGGTGTTTCTTTATCGCACGTACGTAAAAACAACAGCTACGAACCAAGATAGCTCTACGTTACACTGTGAGAATATGGACGTAGAAAGAAGCTATATCTTTGATAATATATTGGGTTGTGTAAATGAGCGCACTGTTATGGAATGAATGACTAAAATCACTCATAAAAAGCACTGTGTACGTTATTACAATTTGGAAGAACGTCATTGTGTAGGCGTCGCTTCAATATAAACTGCGTTCAGCTATAATCAAATAGTGGAAGAAGCGCTATTCTTGGTTTCATGAAAGATAATGTAGTGTGGATATGCTTTAGTTTGACTCTCACCAAACAACGTAAGTATGCGGCAGAAATATTATTGTAAATGTCTCCAAGTATGTAAATTTATTAAATTGCATTTTCGTATATTAGAGTATCATGAACCAATATAAACATGTGTAGTGTAAATTTTATACTTTGTTTCAAAGACAATCTACTTAGTGGTTTCACGAGAAGCACCGTTAATTCAGAAAACCAAGGCAGTGTTTACATTATCTATCAATTAAATAACTTTGAACTTTAAAGATAATTCTAGAGTTTCTAAGCTGCTACATTGGTGAACAGTCTGGTGTGCAAGGTTCCAAGAAACAGGTTAGGCGTTCCATATGTATTATTCGTGGTAATCAACGAGAATCATATCGAAATTTACTAAATAAACACTTGGAACTAGACCAACTCGAATCTGTGACTGGTGCTTGTAATAACATACCAAAGAAACAAAGTTTGGGATGCAATCTCGGACAGTTATCCAGATTAGTACTCTCATTCATATTTACAGGTTGGATCTGTGAATAGGTTGTTCTGCTATGTCGAGTTCGGCGGCTTGCCATAATTTGTCGAGAGAAGTTAAAAGGTTCTTTCATTGGATTCATTGCAAGTGTAAATCGCGTTCTGAACCGGCTCTACTAATGGTTGCGGCAAATTTAGGAAGATGAATATCATCGATGTTTAATGTATGTAGTAAATAGGTCAGAACGTAATTTGACCACTCAAGTTGGTTATTGCAGCAGAAGTAATATTGTATCATCAAATGATGGTGTTTCTTTATCGCACGTACGTAAAAACAACAGCTACGAACCAAGATAGCTCTACGTTACACTGTGAGAATATGGACGTAGAAAGAAGCTATATCTTTGATAATATATTGGGTTGTGTAAATGAGCGCACTGTTATGGAATGAATGACTAAAATCACTCATAAAAAGCACTGTGTACGTTATTACAATTTGGAAGAACGTCATTGTGTAGGCGTCGCTTCAATATAAACTGCGTTCAGCTATAATCAAATAGTGGAAGAAGCGCTATTCTTGGTTTCATGAAAGATAATGTAGTGTGGATATGCTTTAGTTTGACTCTCACCAAACAACGTAAGTATGCGGCAGAAATATTATTGTAAATGTCTCCAAGTATGTAAATTTATTAAATTGCATTTTCGTATATTAGAGTATCATGAACCAATATAAACATGTGTAGTGTAAATTTTATACTTTGTTTCAAAGACAATCTACTTAGTGGTTTCACGAGAAGCACCGTTAATTCAGAAAACCAAAGCAGTGTTTACATTATCTATCAATTAAATAACTTTGAACTTTAAAGATAATTCTAGAGTTTCTAAGCTGCTACATTGGTGAACAGTCTGGTGTGCAAGGTTCCAAGAAACAGGTTAGGCGTTCCATATGTATTATTCGTGGTAATCAACGAGAATCATATCGAAATTTACTAAATAAACACTTGGAACTAGACCAACTCGAATCTGTGACTGGTGCTTGTAATAACATACCAAAGAAACAAAGTTTGGGATGCAATCTCGGACAGTTATCCAGATTAGTACTCTCATTCATATTTACAGGTTGGATCTGTGAATAGGTTGTTCTGCTATGTCGAGTTCGGCGGCTTGCCATAATTTGTCGAGAGAAGTTAAAAGGTTCTTTCATTGGATTCATTGCAAGTGTAAATCGCGTTCTGAACCGGCTCTACTAATGGTTGCGGCAAATTTAGGAAGATGAATATCATCGATGTTTAATGTATGTAGTAAATAGGTCAGAACGTAATTTGACCACTCAAGTTGGTTATTGCAGCAGAAGTAATATTGTATCATCAAATGATGGTGTTTCTTTATCGCACGTACGTAAAAACAACAGCTACGAACCAAGATAGCTCTACGTTACACTGTGAGAATATGGACGTAGAAAGAAGCTATATCTTTGATAATATATTGGGTTGTGTAAATGAGCGCACTGTTATGGAATGAATGACTAAAATCACTCATAAAAAGCACTGTGTACGTTATTACAATTTGGAAGAACGTCATTGTGTAGGCGTCGCTTCAATATAAACTGCGTTCAGCTATAATCAAATAGTGGAAGAAGCGCTATTCTTGGTTTCATGAAAGATAATGTAGTGTGGATATGCTTTAGTTTGACTCTCACCAAACAACGTAAGTATGCGGCAGAAATATTATTGTAAATGTCTCCAAGTATGTAAATTTATTAAATTGCATTTTCGTATATTAGAGTATCATGAACCAATATAAACATGTGTAGTGTAAATTTTATACTTTGTTTCAAAGACAATCTACTTAGTGGTTTCACGAGAAGCACCGTTAATTCAGAAAACCAAAGCAGTGTTTACATTATCTATCAATTAAATAACTTTGAACTTTAAAGATAATTCTAGAGTTTCTAAGCTGCTACATTAGTGAACAGTCTGGTGTGCAAGGTTCCAAGAAACAGGTTAGGCGTTCCATATGTATTATTCGTGGTAATCAACGAGAATCATATCGAAATTTACTAAATAAACACTTGGAACTAGACCAACTCGAATTCGTGACTGGAAAAGCTTATGTAATAACATACCAAAGAAACAAAAGTTTGGGATGCAATCTCGACAGTTATCCAGATTAGTACTCTCATTCATATTTATGTGCTTGACTGTGAACAGGTTGCTCTGCCATGTCGAGCTCGGCGGTCGCCAAGTAATTTGTCGAGAAGTTAAAAGGTTCTTTCATTGGATTCACAAAGTGTAATCGCGTTCTGAACTGCTCTACTAATGGTTGCGGCAAATTTAGAAGATGAATATCATCGATGTTTAATGTATGTAGTAAATAGGTCAGAACGTAATTTGACCACTAAAGTTGGTTATTGCAGTAGGAGTAAATATTGTATCATCAAATGATTGTGTTTCTTTATCGCACGTACGTAAAGACAACAGCTACGAACGACGATAGCTCTACGTTACACTGTGAGAATAGGGACGTGGAAAGCTGAGTGAAAGCTATATCTTTGAAAGCATATTGGGTTGCGTAAATTAGTGCACTGTTATGGAATGAATGACTAAAATCACTCATAAATAGCACGGAGTACGTTATTACAATGTGGAAGAACGTCATTGTGTAGGCGTCGCTTCAATATAAACTGGTTACAGCTATAATCAAATAGTGGAAGAAGCGCTATTCTTGGTTTCATGAAAGATAATGTAGTGTGGATATGCTTTAGTTAGACTCTCACCAAACAACGTAAATGTGCGGCAGAAATATTATTGAAAATGTCTCCAATTATGTAAATTTATTAAATTGCACTTTCGTATATTAGAGTATCATGAACCAATATAAACATGTGTAGTGTAAATTTTATACTTTGTTTCAAAGACGATCTACTTAGTGGTTTCACGAGAAGCACCGTTAATTCAGAAAACCAAGGCAGTGTTTACATTATCTATCAATTAAATAACTTTGAACTTTAAAGATAATTCTAGAGTTTCTAAGCTGCTACATTGGTGAACAGTCTGGTGTGCAAGGTTCCAAGAAACAGGTTAGGCGTTCCATATGTATTATTCGTGGTAATCAACGAGAATCATATCGAAATTTACTAAATAAACACTTGGAACTAGACCAACTCGAATCTGTGACTGGTGCTTGTAATAACATACCAAAGAAACAAAGTTTGGGATGCAATCTCGGACAGTTATCCAGATTAGTACTCTCATTCATATTTACAGGTTGGATCTGTGAATAGGTTGTTCTGCTATGTCGAGTTCGGCGGCTTGCCATAATTTGTCGAGAGAAGTTAAAAGGTTCTTTCATTGGATTCATTGCAAGTGTAAATCGCGTTCTGAACCGGCTCTACTAATGGTTGCGGCAAATTTAGGAAGATGAATATCATCGATGTTTAATGTATGTAGTAAATAGGTCAGAACGTAATTTGACCACTCAAGTTGGTTATTGCAGCAGAAGTAATATTGTATCATCAAATGATGGTGTTTCTTTATCGCACGTACGTAAAAACAACAGCTACGAACCAAGATAGCTCTACGTTACACTGTGTGAGGCGGACGTGAAAGAAGCTATATCTTTGATAATATATTGGGTTGTGTAATAGAGCACTGTTTATGGAATGAGAATGACTAAAATCCACTCATCAAAAGCACTGTGTACGTTAATTACAGTGGAAAGAACGTCATTAGTATCAGACACGTCCTTCAATACTCAAAACTGCGTTCAAAGCTATAATCTAAAATAATTAGGAAGAGAGCGCTTCAATTCTTGGTTTCATAGAAGAGATAATCGCCAGTGTGGATATATTTCAGTTTTAGGCTCTCACCCAAAGCCAAGCATGAAAGTGTGCGGCTTAGAATATTAGTATAGAAATGTCTCCCATTATAATAAATTTATTAAATTGCATTTTCGTATATTAGAGTATCATGAACCAATATAAACATGTGTAGTGTAAATTTTATACTTTGTTTCAAAGACAATCTACTTAGTGGTTTCACGAGAAGCACCGTTAATTCAGAAAACCAAAGCAGTGTTTACATTATCTATCAATTAAATAACTTTGAACTTTAAAGATAATTCTAGAGTTTCTAAGCTGCTACATTGGTGAACAGTCTGGTGTGCAAGGTTCCAAGAAACAGGTTAGGCGTTCCATATGTATTATTCGTGGTAATCAACGAGAATCATATCGAAATTTACTAAATAAACACTTGGAACTAGACCAACTCGAATCTGTGACTGGTGCTTGTAATAACATACCAAAGAAACAAAGTTTGGGATGCAATCTCGGACAGTTATCCAGATTAGTACTCTCATTCATATTTACAGGTTGGATCTGTGAATAGGTTGTTCTGCTATGTCGAGTTCGGCGGCTTGCCATAATTTGTCGAGAGAAGTTAAAAGGTTCTTTCATTGGATTCATTGCAAGTGTAAATCGCGTTCTGAACCGGCTCTACTAATGGTTGCGGCAAATTTAGGAAGATGAATATCATCGATGTTTAATGTATGTAGTAAATAGGTCAGAACGTAATTTGACCACTCAAGTTGGTTATTGCAGCAGAAGTAATATTGTATCATCAAATGATGGTGTTTCTTTATCGCACGTACGTAAAAACAACAGCTACGAACCAAGATAGCTCTACGTTACACTGTGAGAATATGGACGTAGAAAGAAGCTATATCTTTGATAATATATTGGGTTGTGTAAATGAGCGCACTGTTATGGAATGAATGACTAAAATCACTCATAAAAAGCACTGTGTACGTTATTACAATTTGGAAGAACGTCATTGTGTAGGCGTCGCTTCAATATAAACTGCGTTCAGCTATAATCAAATAGTGGAAGAAGCGCTATTCTTGGTTTCATGAAAGATAATGTAGTGTGGATATGCTTTAGTTTGACTCTCACCAAACAACGTAAGTATGCGGCAGAAATATTATTGTAAATGTCTCCAAGTATGTAAATTTATTAAATTGCATTTTCGTATATTAGAGTATCATGAACCAATATAAACATGTGTAGTGTAAATTTTATACTTTGTTTCAAAGACGATCTACTTAGTGGTTTCACGAGAAGCACCGTTAATTCAGAAAACCAAGGCAGTGTTTACATTATCTATCAATTAAATAACTTTGAACTTTAAAGATAATTCTAGAGTTTCTAAGCTGCTACATTGGTGAACAGTCTGGTGTGCAAGGTTCCAAGAAACAGGTTAGGCGTTCCATATGTATTATTCGTGGTAATCAACGAGAATCATATCGAAATTTACTAAATAAACACTTGGAACTAGACCAACTCGAATCTGTGACTGGTGCTTGTAATAACATACCAAAGAAACAAAGTTTGGGATGCAATCTCGGACAGTTATCCAGATTAGTACTCTCATTCATATTTACAGGTTGGATCTGTGAATAGGTTGTTCTGCTATGTCGAGTTCGGCGGCTTGCCATAATTTGTCGAGAGAAGTTAAAAGGTTCTTTCATTGGATTCATTGCAAGTGTAAATCGCGTTCTGAACCGGCTCTACTAATGGTTGCGGCAAATTTAGGAAGATGAATATCATCGATGTTTAATGTATGTAGTAAATAGGTCAGAACGTAATTTGACCACTCAAGTTGGTTATTGCAGCAGAAGTAATATTGTATCATCAAATGATGGTGTTTCTTTATCGCACGTACGTAAAAACAACAGCTACGAACCAAGATAGCTCTACGTTACACTGTGAGAATATGGACGTAGAAAGAAAGCTATATCTTTGATAATATATTGGGTTGTGTAAATGAAGAAGAAGAGAGAGAAGAGAAGAAGAAGAGAAAATGATGGCGCATACATCAGATGAATGACTAAAAATCACTCATAAAAGCACTGTGTACGTTATTACAATTTGGAAGAACGTCATTATGTGAAACGTCAACTTCAATATAAACTGCATTCAGCTATAATCAAATAGTGGAAGAAAGCGCTATTCTTGGTTTCATGAAAGATAATGTAGTGTGGATATGCTTTTAGTTTCGACTCTCACCAAACAACGTAAGTATGCGGCAGAAATATTATTGTAAATGCTCCAAGTATGTAAAATTTATTAAATTGCATTTTCGTATATTAGAGTATCATGAACCAATATAAACATGTGTAGTGTAAATTTTATACTTTGTTTCAAAGACGATCTACTTAGCGGTTTCACGAGAAGTACCATGAATTCAGAAAACCAAAGCAGTGTTTACATTATCTATCAATTAGATAACTTTGAACTTTAAAGATAATTCTAGAGTTTCTAAACTGCTACATTGGTGAACAGTCTGGTGCGCAAGGTTCCAAGAAACAGGTTAGGCGTTCCATATGTGTTATTCGTGGTATTCTACGAGAATCATATCGAAATTTACTAAATAAACACTTGGAACTAGACCAGCTCGAATCTGTGACTGGCGCTTGTAATAGCATACCAAAGAAACGTAGCTTGAGATGTATTCTCAGACAGTTATCCAGACTACTACTTTCATTCATATTCACAGGTTGGATCTGTGAATGTCGTTCTGCTATGTCGAGTTCGGCAGCTTGCCATAATTTTAAGAGAAGTTAAAAGGTTCTCTCATTGGTTTCATTGCTAGTGTAAGTCGCGTTCTGAACCGGCTCTACTAATTAGTGGTTTCACGAGAAGCACCGTTAATTCAGAAAACCAAGGCAGTGTTTACATTATCTATCAATTAAATAACTTTGAACTTTAAAGATAATTCTAGAGTTTCTAAGCTGCTACATTGGTGAACAGTCTGGTGTGCAAGGTTCCAAGAAACTATAAACTGATATTGCTTCAAACTTGAATAATATGAAAAAATCTTCAAAATTTATATATTATTTAATGGAGTTTTCATCACTTATAATTTATATTACTGTTTATAAGTTAAGTTTAATGAGGCTATTTTTAGCAAAGTGCTACAATTTAATCATTTTTGAGCTGTAACTTGTAATACGAGAAAATATGGGTGGCTATTATAAAAGTAATACTTTTACAAAAATGAAGTGAACATTAAAGTTTATCAATGTATGTCAATAGCATATATCTCATTATTATACCACATCAAATTAATGAATTTGGTTACCTGTCAAGATAGATATAATTAATAGTTTTTAACTTAAATAATTATTGAGTATATCATTCAGCCGCTTGTTGCTTTTAAATAATAACCATCATTATTGATGTTTAGTCTTGAGATTGCTCCTCTTATTTCTTCAATTTTCTGAGTTAGTATTTATGAGTCAGCCACAATACTAAGATAATGGTAACAAAAATAGCTGTGCACACGGCTACTGCGATACCAACTGCATTACCGGTGTTCATCAGAAAATAAAAAAATATGAAAGTTGTAATGTGCAAAGTGTGTAGTTTCGTAATACTTAATGTAGTCAATGTTATGTTCTATATTAATATTAAAAGCATTAAATAACAAAAATTATAATGTTTGTAGTAAAGAAATTAAGGTTGATAATACACAATTTGTATACTGTTAGAAAAGCAAACAAATTAACAATATAAATATAAATAATAACATATTATTATCTCAATATTCAAGTAACATTTTCATTTATAACGATGCTATTGTGTAATCAAGTATAGAATTGGACATTACAAATGTTAATAATTTTGCTGTTTTTGGTGTAAACAGTAATAATTAGTTCGTTTAATAATCAGTAGTGAATATTACAATTTAATTTAAAATTGTTTAGGGTTCATTAATATGTTATTCCTGTAACGCATCCATTCAAAATTCAACTTTAATTTTTGATGCTCAAGCGCAACGTCTTTCAGCATTAATGATGCAATCATCACATAAAATATTTATGACTGATTCGTAAATTTAGTATAGATTTGATAGTCAATAAAGCGGTGGTTTAGTATGTGATATTATTTCAAACGTATCTTTCGCTATCGCTAATACTTAAATAGCAGGGTATCAATTCTAATTATCAGATTTAAGTGGGTATTTAATTTCATAAATATTTACTACTAGTGTAGAAATAAGTGTCCATACATTAAAATTATGTTCCAATATCGCTGAAATCACTGGTAAGTTATACTTAAATATCATACATTTATCGCAATTACCAATTATCACATGTAATATATGCCGTTAATTTTACACTGTTGCTTACGGTTTATGTAAACAAGACTTAGTTTATAGTATACATGATACGAATGGTACACTCAGTTGTTACGATCCTTTTATCTTTGATAACAATTAATGTGTATGTAAAGTTGGATTTTTCATTAATGGAAGTATTTGTGTTAATATAATATAAAACTTAACTGCTTTAGATGTTAAACTCATTGAAAATGTATGGTTACTACATTAAGAACTAAATGGAAACGTATCATTACTTTCCAATAGAATGCAAAGTAACTTCATAACTCTAGATTCCTATATATCATAAAATGTGTCAACACTAAATAATTTTATTATTAATACTAACTAGTCTTTATACAGCACTATAAAAGGAGTTAATGATTCTATGAAATAAATAACACAACAAATATCTCAAACAGTTCAAGTAATCAGAAACGATTTAACACAAACAAACTAAACAATGCTTTTAAAAACATTATAACTATATAATGATTAATAAAGCATGAACTCTACAATAAATAATATAATAAATATGTTAAATAATTTGAATGGTTCGTTATAATAGTAAATTAACTCAATTAAAACAGATGTATCAGCTGTAAATACTTCATTAAATACTTTCAAACAATCATAAAATTAAATTGATGCTACGTAAACAACAGCATTATAGGGTTAAGCTCAGCAAATTAGTTAGTTAAATACATAATTATCACAATAATATTCAGCTCTCACTAATTCGATTAACTAGTTAAGAAATGACAACAACGCCGTTAACAATGCGCAAAATAATAATTTATCCAATACAGCAGCAAATCTACAATATTAGATTAACCTTGCTAATGGAAGAATTAATTCAATAGCAGGTTCTGTAGTACAAGTGCTAACCGGAGATAACTGTGGCAGCACCGTATTGAGGGTGTGCTCAAATGGTATGTGCGGATTCATGAAATATGGGTTCCCACAAAATACTAACTGTAATGATTAATGAGTTATTATTAAATATTAGTTATTTAATTGTATATCGCAAATATGGGTTCTCACATTGGCACTTTAACACAGAACTCCATTCACTAGGTATACGCATTTATATGTGTAAACAAGAACTATACTTTTACTCATTCTTTAACTTACAAAATATTTTGCGAGTTAATAGTATAAATTTGATAATGAAATGACTCACTACAAAGATAAAAATCAAACTTAGCTCTGAAAATCCACTAATTCAAACTTAGAACACTGAAATGTTTCCACAAACTAATCTCAATATCATCTTAAGATTATTACTATGAATGGTCTTCTCTGACAAATATATCACTTTAATTAACATTATATACCTCAGAAGCTATTTCAAGATGAGTCTTAGGATTAGTTTATCAGCAGAAACGTAGTACTTCTAAATTTAGAGTTAAAAATAAAGTTATATTTTGTGGAAATACTTATGTTAAATAATATGTGTATATAATCTATGTGACAATTTGGTGTTGTTTAAATGTAGTAATCTAATTGAAGGAGAGATAACCGTTATTTAATCAAATTTTAGAAGAGTGAGAGTTTCCTCATCAATACAAACATATAAATATTAATTTGTCTTGGAATATACCAGATCGCTGCAGCCGACGAGAACTGAGTCGCTATTTTATAAGTTTTGTACATTTTGTAATTAGCTGAGAAATTCAGGTGTTATTTAAATATAACTTTCAATAATTGCAATCTTTAGCAGATACATTATTTAGTCCTCACTCTGCATCCAGAATGTCCTCTTCCACACGCTTGATGAGCCCTTTGGCTCTAATGTATGCTGTGAGCATACACTGATGATGTAGTTACTGCATGGCAGTAATATTATTGTGATGATGTTTAGTTAGAATATTGTTCGCAGGGGTTTATAAGTTGCGATAATGAACTGTGTTCATTTGAGTGAAACATATTAGTCTCACATTTGTGAATTGTGTTATTGATCGGGGTTTTTTAATTGATCTTTAAACATTAGATTAGTTCCTCATAACGATTTTTATTTGACGAGCCGTGTGTTAGGAACTACTTCAGACAGGCTCATGGTAGACCTTTATCCACTAGAGGATGGGGAGTGGATTGGCTTTAAGAAAGCACGTATTTTGCACGCGAGCCTTTATTGAACTCGATGAGCTCTGGGGACAAGCTCAAGCCTCGGACTACTCAACTCATTGGAGGCGAGTGTGGGCATTTTGGTTCTTCAGACAATTATTCAGACATTATTTATATGTTTAGCGAATAGAATAATTATTAAGTTTAATAAAATAGTACATAATTATGCAAAATGCAAATATATAAATGATAACTAAAGATATTTTAATTATTGCTACAAACTTTATTTGTCTCTAAAAATAAAAGTAACCACTTCACTTTAAAAATGTTGTACTTCTTGTCAATATAAAACTTAGTATCTCCGATATACACTCCAGTTCATGGATTTTCTTTAAGTTATTTAAGCAATATATCAAATGTTATAGATGCTATTGAATGTGAAGATGCTATTTTCATAATTATTCAGAACAACTCAATTTTGGGAATGGGTGATCATGATTATTTCTTTGGTGAAAATTCTTAGTTAGATTTTACAAACATAAAAGTGATAGATGCAGCTAAACTTTCGTGCGATTAATCCAAACTGTCTTACCTAAGTACTTCTGGTTAGTTCTTTCAGGAAGATAAAGGTATTTTCATAAAGCAAGATTTGGGGGTGCAAAACATCCGCTAATTGATATTATAAGAAGATTCTTAGTTCATTCTATCAGATTAAGGCATATACTTCAGGGGCCGTTGCTCAGAGGATAATAAGCACTGCGGCTCTCTGGAGGCCAAAACTTACGTTCAATTCACTTTAATTCCAACAAAAATCACAGCTAAGAACATAAAATCTATTTATGTCGAAGTATTTGCGATTGGAAACAACTTTTTTGACGTTCTTCCTTCAATAGTTTCAGATGTTACTGATGAATTCGTTCATTTCATTGGTTCTGGGATTACAAGCGTGCGCATCGGCTTTGAACAGAGTATTAATAGCTTCGCTGTGTACTATGTAAAATTGAACTCATTATATTTATATGCTATGAAGCAGGAGACGTGTATACAGAAGAACGTTCACGATTTCATTACTTATGGTGAGCCAGACCCAGAATATTCTCGTGATACAAAAAAATAATGCAGTTGAGTATCAAATTTAACAAAGAAAGTTTGTTGAAAATTCTGTGGACTACTACTGCATTAAAACCCTTACTGAAAAGCTGTGTGATCCAAAACAAACATATGAAGAGATACGCAACGCCTGTTATGATTAATCTGGAAACCTTATAATATCAAATGAATTTTGCAAGGTATACGAGTGCAACTCAGATAAAGATTCAATTAAAATTGATTGCAAAGTAACAACGTGCGATAAAACAAACACTACATGCAATGCTATGCTTTGCAGCGGTTTCAACGGTGTATTTAATTCGATGTGCTATTTCAATAATAGCTAACACGTGTATTCCTCACCACTAGCCGATGGAAGTAGCTACAAATTTTAGAATGAACTTCTCATCTAGTACAGAGAAGGATAAATTACTCCTAATTAAGAGAAGACTTAAACAATGAGCTCTGGACTTGCCGCTGGAATATCTGTTGCTGTTTGTGTGGTTGTGTTTTCAATCACTTATGTTACTATGTTTGCTGTTTATAAAAAGAAAAACTCGTCAAAGTCAATCAGATCTAAGTAAACGAAAGCATCGTCCAAAATTTAGTTGACGTTTTGAGTGAAAAATAATTTAAATATCACACGAATTTTCTGGCAATTACAAGCCACGCGGCTCCAATTACAAGTGCTATTATACCAACTACAATGAAGTAGTTAACATTTTTCGTTTCGCTTTAAAATTTTATGGTCATGACGCCTATTTCTCCGTAAACACTCGATAAAATTCCAGTAACGTGCTCCTGGTTCTCCATAAAGTCTTCATAAACACTTTCTTACCCGGTTATGTCAATTTCGAAACAATACTGTTATAAAGTTGTTGGAAACATTACCTGAGCCCTGAAATCCAATTTGACCGCATGCTCGCTCACCATGAATTCTGGATGCCCCTTAACCAATTCCAAGTGCATTTTTGTAATAGAGCTTGTTCCCACTCCACTTGCGTTGAAACAGAATTAAATTCTGGAGATATTTGCATCCGCGTTTTAAAACGGTGGGTACTCACCGGTGAACGAGAGCTGAACCTCACGTGTGGTCACTCCGTTATACTTAAGTTCCCAAGCCACCACTCCAACAGGATTAGTGAACTCGTAAACTGTTTTAAGGTCTTTCACGCAACTATTGTACCCATCTATCGAGTCAACACAGTCGATCCAGAGCTCAGATCCGAAATCAGCGAAAATATCGTTGAAAGAAAATGTGAACACTCTCCCTGTTAAGAAGTCCGTGAACTCCTACACCTAAAGTTGCAGTAAGGTATGATCGAATAGACCTACGAAGTCATTGAGCGGTTTAATACAATTCACAGCTGAAGAGTTTTTAGTAAATGCAGCTTTCATCATCGAATTGAAAATAGTAACTTTAACTTCTGTATAACAATCAAACTCCTCCAAAAAGCTCGAACTAATCGCAGTTATCGGGAAATGAATCAAATAGGTTGATGCACGATCATAACCTGTTGGCGACACAGTAACGGTTGGAATCTCAAGCGTGAGATCAGCATAATTACTTATTGAATCCTGAAATTGCTCGAGCATGCGGTGGCACGATCTTATTTGTGTTCCGGTGAAATCATCACAACTGAAAACAAGCACGTCAAGCAACTACTACAACTGCGTCATCCCAGTTAAATCCACAGTATGCTCAAAGTTGAAATCAGGATTGGCGAAAATTGCTATTTTAGCAATACCTCCTATAAACTTGACATCACATTGTTATTAAGTAGTAATAATCTTAAAAGTACCCAAGTTAACGCTGTAGGAAATTTGTGGATTGTGAACACATTCTAAACGGTTGTAATTTTCAATCTTAATTGAACAACTGTTTTAGTAAGTATGCGGTCGAAGATTAATTGAGTTGAGAGGTTTATTTTATGTTATTAATTTTGTTGAAACGAAATAATGTTAAGCTTGTCAGTATTTCCACTTCGCAAATAATTAACAAAATTCTCGAAATCGACTTCAACCATTTAATAGGTAAATTACTATTTTCGTGTTCAATATATATTAAAACATATTATTCGTATTTTAAATCACTTTATTCATTTTTATAAATGTGTGTGTACCCTCTTATGTCATTTTATTCAGATCCTCGCTCTTTACCTGATATCATCATTGTAAATAGTATCATTAAGTATTTATCGAATTCTGATTTAGTTAATCTAGAATGCCCTCCATATTTCTACATTTTTCTTACTTCTGTCAAAGTTTTAATGTTATTATAGAATTATGGAGTAAATAATTATGTATGGGTTTCATAGATGCTTTCATTCATTGTTGGCATTATTTTTGTTAGGTGCGAAGTGGAAATACTGACAAGCTTAACATTATTTCGTTTCAACAAAATTAATAACATAAAATAAACCTCTCAACTCAATTAATCTTCGACCGCATACTTACTAAAACAGTTGTTCAATTAAACACAGATATTGCTTCTGAAACTGTTGTTTTTGTGTCTTCAAATGTAAACTCAAAATTTGATGATGACGCCGCAAAAGCATTTTAACAATTTGATAAACATTATATATTTAAATTAAGATTTTGGTTGAAAACAAACTGCTACGTTGATCCCGTGATACAAAACGTACCAAAACATATTTTAGGAATATATTTCTAATTATCTGGCTCCATGAGGGGCCATGATAACTGGATTGTGTATCAAAAAACTGATAGATTAAAAGTATAAGCAAACATTGAAGAAGCAAATTGAAGAGAAAAATTGAATCACTAGATTGATTATTAAAGTAGAAGAAAATATTCTGCCATCTAACGATGGTATTTTATAGCGTGTGTGTAGAGGCACATGTTATGAGCTAAGATAGCTCTCAGTTACGCGTGTGGAAATGGGGATTTCGGATACCTGATGCCGTCGAAGCAAGCTGGAATAAAGTTAACTGAGCTATATTGGTTTATCGTTCTAAAATAAGTGTTGAATTTGATGTAAAGCATGTAAGTTACAAATTGCTTTCTTTATGTAGAAACATAGATTGTTTATGAGTATTTTGGTCGATTATTGTTAATTCAACATCATGAATATGTATGTGTTAATGGTGCGTTTTCCCTACGCTTTACGCTTGACACAACGAACAAATTTTAAGCGGTCGTACGCCTACCATAGCATACCATACGCTACGCCTAGCCTATTTAATGCGTAATTTGTATGCTTTTTCAGGCGTACTAGCTAAATTGCATACATATATATAATTTGGACTATTTGGAGTGAATAATTATGATTTATGATTTTAACTGGTATATATCAATAATATAGCTATATGAAAACATTTCCACTTCCAATTAAAAATGTTATTTTAAATATAGCTAAATCACAATTAACTAATGAATCCAGCATCGATCACACCAAACAAAGCAGCGCCTCTTCAGCTCTAACTTTGAGCCTAATCGTTCGTATTAAAAAGAGCGAGGACTTAAAAATATTATTATTTTATTAAAAATACATTTATCGTTTTCACTGCAACGCCGACGAAACGAGAACTGAGTCGTTTCTTTGTAATTATTTTACGTCGTCAACGTTTTCTTTCACTTCCGTTTTCTTCAAATTCCTCCTGTGAACGAAATACATGGACGTCAAAACGATCAGGAAAACGATGAAACAACCGGCAACGGCCAAACCAACAGCGAGTCCGGTTCTGTTCTTAGCTGGTTTAACCGGGGTTGGAGTGCTGGAGAGATTTTACAGTATGTAGCTGTTTACGAATTACATTTAAGATGCGTTTATGAAGGAGGTGAAGGTAGCAGCTTGATAATTGAAGTAACAATTGCTATTTGTACCGTATAAGCAAGAAATCGCCTGGCATTTGCGATTATCACCGCATGAAGTTGGGACTGCGCACTCGTTATCAGTATCTAATCTCTGGAAGCAGTCGAAAACGGCGCAATAGTCGTTAGATAATAGATTGTTAGTATCGTCGTAGCACTAAACAACCTCTCCTTGCTTAACTAACTAGCACTCGGCACCGTTTGATTTTGCGCAGAATACATCAGTTCCATTTTAGCTCTGTTCAGATATTTCGGTGAAGACTTTGATCTAGTTGTTCTGAATATAAATTATTTCCTGCTCTTTGTATGTAGAAATCATAATAAGAATGTTTTAAACGTTTTCCGCAAATACACTCTCTTTTCCTTCGAAATAGTAGGCAGTGCTTTACTTTACGTAAAATCCACGAGGTGTTTGTTTTTGAAGATTTATTCCAACTTGAACTTACTTTATATTCGAGCCGATCAAGAATTGGTAACTATTAATCAGTTTCTTCACAGGAAGAATGTCTTACGCGTTGTCACCAAGCGCGAACGAATCCCCGTTTTTCATATAAATGAACAAAAATTTCGACCACTAAGTCTCAAAATCTATTCTTTCGATATTTTACACGTCAATTTCCTAAAGAACGATTGGAGTGAAAACATCGTAAGTTCCAGTTGGAGTTATTCCGCAAATGCGCGATGAATCGCAATTTCCTTTAACTAAGAGCTGTGAAGTGGTAAGAACAAAAGTTATTCCAAAAAATCCGGATATCTGAAGCACATTTTCAAGAACAAGTTCAAAAGTTGAAGTTGGTGTTTCAGCGAACATTGACTTGTTCTAAAATACAAGGTAAAGACGTTAGTCATCTACATTGCAGTACAACTGAGATACACCATCAATGTGGATGTAAACAAAATCAAGTTATTCCTTATTCTTGAACAAATAATTGTTCATGCCTCTGGCCATCAAGGAAGAGTTCGAATGCACTTGGAAGACGGTATTTGCACATACTGTTACTTGGCTCACGTTATCCTACGAAACAGATGTCAAATGTAAATTGTGAGATTACATCTGCGGTATGAACACAGAATTTAACACAGGAATTATAACAAACATTTATATTGATGTGGAGTGTGGGATGGTATACACTAAGTCATGGAACTCGCTAAAATAGAATATAACTGAGTTGACATCAAAATATGCACTAAAAATGGACTGTATCCAAAGTATTATTAAAACGAGTTCTGAGTTACAATGCACTATAAAAAAGGATTTAATGTTAGTATTAAAATACATTTTTAAAATATCGAAATCTTAAAGTACTTTCTAAAATTTATAATTGGTGATTATAGATATAAATATAAATAATGGGGGTGTATCTTAATAAAACTATAATCTATTTTATATACTTTACGATCTTAAACAGTATTACTCAATTGTGTTTTAATGAAAGAAATCTTAGCGTACATTGTTACAATAATTTTTATTGGAAATGTATATATAGTATTTGTTATACAAAGTATAGTAATATTGAATGTGATTCGTAGTGTAGAAAGTAGTAATTATATAAAAGCAATAATTAAAAGCCTTATATTCAATATAATATAATGATTATATTATATATCACTTAATTGCTATTTTTAGAATCACAAACAACTATAAACTGGTATATGATTCACCCAACAATCTATACCGTACCTAATAGTACTCATCCGTTTAGCTCTTTTTTAATTGAACACTATTTAATGCATCACATTGTATATAGTCTATACTTGTTATCCTTTATCTGATCTTACCTTTCCTTTCTAGCTTAGATCAATTTAATTGAACGTTATTAATATATTAAATACACGTCTAGGATTCTGTATGTAAGTAAGCGAATTCAATAGAACAGTAATCTAGCTCTCATGTTTCATATAACAATCCATATATTCTGTTCCAACTTTCTAAAATAGCTTCAAACTAGAATATTATGAAAAAATCTTCAAAAATTATATATTATTTAATGGAGTTTTCATTACTTGAAATTTATATTACTGTTTATAAGTTAAGTTTAATGAGGCTATTTTTAGCAAGGTGCTGCAGTTTAACCGTTTTTGAGTTATAACATGTAAAACGAGAAAATATGGGCAGCGGCTGCAAAATTATATACACATATTCATGGTGGTACTTTTAGAAGAGATGGTGGTGAAAAGTATATATGTTTGGTACAAGTACATATATTTGGTCTATATACTTTTACAAAAATGAAGTGAACATTAAAGTTTATCAATGTATGTCAATAGCATATATCTCATTATTATACCACATCAAATTAATGAATTTGGTTACCTGTCAAAGTAGATATAATTTTTTACTTTTAACTTTATAAAATTATTACGTATATCATTCAGCCGCTTGTTGCTTTTAAATAATAACCGCCATTATTGATGTTTAGTCTTGTGATTGTTCCTCTTATTTCTTCAATTTTCTGAGTTAGTATTTATGAGTCAGCCACAATACTAAGATAATGGTAACAAAAATAGCTGTACACACGGCTACTGCGATACCAACTGCATTTCCGGCACGCATAGTAGGAGTATTTGGTGTAGGAGTTGGCTGAGACTATTTGTACTAACGCAAATATGCGTTCGTGAAAACATATTCTTAAGCGTTTGATAAATTGTAAGCATACAGCGTTGTAGTGAAATTGAAGAAACACTATGGGTTGTTTCTCTGACTGGGATACATGCAAGCTACTGCCCAGCAAGTCTAATTTGAAGCTTGATCCAGAGTACAACTGGGTTCGGCACACTAGTTATCTCCGTACATTCTTTTATAACAATCTGCGATATTACAGTAATCATTTGAGATTTAAATACCATTTAAATCTGTACAAACAACTTATAATCCTTGGTTCTATGTTTTACATTATTCGTTTCCCGCATTCTATGTACAATAAATGTCAGTTCCGTTTTGTGTTTAGCTCTTTAAGCCAAATATAGAGATCACTGATTCATTTCTTAGGCATATTATACTTTAGTGAGAAGCATTAATATCGCTTATTTGAAAATCTAATACATTGTCTAGCAATTAATTTTCTTTTGTCTGATAAAAATTATACAATGTGTTATTTTTGATGAAGTATGTAGATGTTACATTTTAAGTAACATTTTTTCCAATGGCAACTTTCGTAATGCCAGTTCCGATCAATCTAGAGGAAGCTGTATCAGGATTATTTTACGATGGAAGGGCTCCGTCCTCATTAGCACCCAGAGCGTAAACATCACCATTGTAGAGATACACATAGACAAATCTACCTGAGCTTTTATCCCATTCAATTCGTTTAATGTTGGAGGCACTTATATCGGTTTATAACTCGGTAAAAGTCTGATAAAATCCTGGAGCAGTTTTATCGCATACTTTTGAGTCAGAACTGCATATTCCGCTTACAAGTAATTTAGATTTAGTTAAAACTACTTACACGCCCCATCCACCCGTGATTTAAAGGACGTCTACTAACAAAGGATCGTCGCTTTTGATGAATGAGATCCAGCCTCTGGAATCTAGCTTTTCAGTATACACAAAACCATCTTTAGTTATCACCAATAATTTACTGTCGTGTGTACAAAATAATTGCAAAGCACCATCAAAACCAAAGTATACAAATTCTAACTATGTTTCTTTATGAAATAATGACTATTTCTAGCCTTTAGCCATAAGTGATCTATTTTGTGCTATTTGATAAATTACACTATCACAAGATATAATATCAAGAATATTAGAATCCTAAGACAATTCTCCAACTGTTAATCCAACACGCTATTGTAATTTCGGATATATAACATTTTGTAATGAAATAATAATTATCATTGATGTGGAGTGTGGGATGGTATACACTAAGTCATGGAACTCGCTAAAATAGAATATAACTGAGTTGACATCAAAATATGCACTAAAAATGGACTGTATCCAAAGTATTATTAAAACGAGTTCTGAGTTACAATGCACTATAAAAAAGGATTTAATGTTAGTATTAAAATACATTTTTAAAATATCGAAATCTTAAAGTACTTGCTAAAATTTATAATTGGTGATTATAGATATAAATATAAATAATGGGGGTGTATCTTAATAAAACTATAATCTATTTTATGTACTTTACGATCTTAAACAGTATTACTCAATTGTGTTTTAATGAAAGAAATCTTAGCGTACATTGTTACAATAATTTTTATTGGAAATGTATATATAGTATTTGTTATACAAAGTATAGTAATATTGAATGTGATTCGTAGTGTAGAAAGTAGTAATTATATAAAAGCAATAATTAAAAGCCTTATATTCAATATAATATAATGATTATATTATATATCACTTAATTGCTATTTTTAGAATCACAAACAACTATAAACTGGTATATGATTCACCCAACAATCTATACCGTACCTAATAGTACTCATCCGTTTAGCTCTTTTTTAATTGAACACTATTTAATGCATCACATTGTATATTACGTCTATACTTGTTATCCTTTTATCTGATCTTACCTTTCCTTTCTGGCTTAGATCAATTTAATTGAACGTTATTAATATATTAAATACACGTCTAGGATTCTGTATGTAAGTAGGCGAATTCAATAGAACAGTAATCTAGCTCTCATGTTTCATATAACAATCCATATATTCTGTTCCAACTTTCTAAAATAGCTTCAAACTTGAATAATATGAAAAAATCTTCAAAAATTATATATTATTTAATGGAGTTTTCATTACTTGTAATTTATATTACTGTTTATAAGTTAAGTTTAATGAGGCTATTTTTAGCAAGGTGCTGCAGTTTAACCGTTTTTGAGTTATAACATGTAAAACGAGAAAATATGGGCAGCGGCTGCAAAATTATATGCACATATTCATGGTGGTACTTTTAGAAGAGATGGTGGTGAAAAAGCAAATACGTTTGGTAAAAGTACATATGTTTGGTCTATATACTTTTACAAAAATGAAGTGAACATTAAAGTTTATCAATGTATGTCAATAGCATATATCTCATTATTATACCACATCAAATTAATGAATTTGGTTACCTGTCAAAGTAGATATAATTTTTTACTTTTAACTTTATAAAATTATTACGTATATCATTCAGCCGCTTGTTGCTTTTAAATAATAACCGCCATTATTGATGTTTAGTCTTGTGATTGTTCCTCTTATTTCTTCAATTTTCTGAGTTAGTATTTATGAGTCAGCCACAATACTAAGATAATGGTAACAAAAATAGCTGTACACACGGCTACTGCGATACCAACTGCATTTCCGGCACGCATAGTAGGAGTATTTGGTGTAGGAGTTGGCTGAGACTATTTGTACTAACGCAAATATGCGTTCGTGAAAACATATTCTTAAGCGTTTGATAAATTGTAAGCATACAGCGTTGTAGTGAAATTGAAGAAACACTATGGGTTGTTTCTCTGACTGGGATACATGCAAGCTACTGCCCAGCAAGTCTAATTTGAAGCTTGATCCAGAGTACAACTGGGTTCGGCACACTAGTTATCTCCGTACATTCTTTTATAACAATCTGCGATATTACAGTAATCATTTGAGATTTAAATACCATTTAAATCTGTACAAACAACTTATAATCCTTGGTTCTATGTTTTACATTATTCGTTTCCCGTATTCTATGTACAATAAATGTCAGTTCCGTTTTGTGTTTAGCTCTTTAAGCCAAATATAGAGATTACTGATTCATTTCTTAGGCATATTATACTTTAGTGAGAAGCATTAATATCGCTTATTTGAAAATCTAATACATTGTCTAGCAATTAATTTTCTTTTGTCTGATAAAAATTATACAATGTGTTATTTTTGATGAAGTATGTAGATGTTACATTTTAAGTAACATTTTTTCCAATGGCAACTTTCGTAATGCCAGTTCCGATCAATCTAGAGGAAGCTGTATCAGGATTATTTTACGATGGAAGGGCTCCGTCCTCATTAGCACCCAGAGCGTAAACATCACCATTGTAGAGATACACATAGACAAATCTACCTGAGCTTTTATCCCATTCAATTCGTTTAATGTTGGAGGCACTTATATCGGTTTATAACTCGGTAAAAGTCTGATAAAATCCTGGAGCAGTTTTATCGCATACTTTTGAGTCAGAACTGCATATTCCGCTTACAAGTAATTTAGATTTAGTTAAAACTACTTACACGCCCCATCCACCCGTGATTTAAAGGACGTCTACTAACAAAGGATCGTCGCTTTTAATTTATTTTAACAATGATGACGTTTATTTTAAAGTTTGAAGTGTTTTGTTTGTAAATTTGTGTTAAGCTAAATCCTCTATTTCCACTTCAAAGCATGCTGTTTGTAAACATTTTAGCTGAAGTGCATAATTTAACGATGGCTGAGTACAACGATTTGACGGAGCCGACCTTTATAAAGCTCTATGCGCCCTGGTGCGGCCATTGCAAGCATCTTGCTCCAAAATTCGAGGAGCTTTCAACGACTCTGACGAATGTGAAAGTGGTGCAGGTTGATTGCACGGACGAGTCTGTGAAGCAAATTTGTGGTAAGTTGGGTGTGCGTGGCTACCCGGCTTTGAAGTTGTTTTACAACAACTAGTTTATAGACTATGAGGGCGAGCGCGAGGTGGGTGCGATGAAGCACTGGGTAGAGGCCATGTTCCTCCCCCTGATGCAGATTTCAACCGTTTCCGAGCTCAAGCAGCGTGCCGCGTCCAATCACGCCTCCACCTTCTTCTTCGCCCAAACCGCTCACCCAGAGAAGTACGAAGAGCATTTACTTGCCTTAAAGGGTTAAATAATAATCGGATACGAACAGTCATCAGTTGAGCGCTTCATTGCCGTTCGCGAGGGGATTGAGATCACTTACACAGGCGGAATGAACCCGGTTGAGCTTAACAGGTTCGTGCAAACGCACCTGATTCCAATTTTCACGATGCTTACTCCAAGTAACTTTGGAAGAACGATCAGAACTGGAGCCCCAGCGATTATTTTGTTCGGAAAAGACGCCGAGGTTCAGCCAGAGCTCAAGAAACTACAAGAAATTGCTCAACAATTCAAATACGCTGCTTAATTCGGATTCTTGGCGTCGGATGAGAAGTCAAAGCCGTTTATTGAGCAGAACAAGCAAGACCCAGAGAGAAACGCAGTTTTCGCCATGAAACAAACCCATGGAGGACAATTCGACATCGCATACAAATACCTCGACGAGGGCACGTTCGAAGAACTCGTTGAATTCGTTTTCAACAAGGAACCAGAATTCAAACTCGCAGGAGGCGACAACACCAAAGTCATCGTAGCCGTCAGCATCTCAGTCACCCTGATCGTCATCACACTCGTACTGTTCTGCTGTTGCAGAAAATCCAAGGACACCTCTCACCATGAAGAAACTGTCGGCGAAGAACAAGGCGAATAAGGAGAACAAGGCGAAGAAGAGAAAGTTGAAGAAGAAGCTCCAAAAGAAGATGAAAAGAAGGATAGAACCGACTGAATGAACCTCAATTTATCATAATCTTAACATTTACATTTATCATCAAAAATAAAAATAAAAGGAATTTACGCTGCATTGTACGTATTTTACTTACAAATATTGAGCCCGCTCACACATTTACCAATAATCATCAATACAGGAAAATGTATCTTTTGACAAATGTACCCAAAATAAAATGTCTTATAGAAAAAGAAATGGAAATATTATGGCTTAAAATGATCATATAGACTATTATTTGGCTAATAATATAGTTAAATAAAGTCCCAGTATTGTACACATGATGTTTCGGTTCAAAAAATGTTGAAGAAGTCTGAGAAATACATTAAATTTATCGTATAATGCAAATATAATCATTTATCTACTAATGTTAAAAACTCCGCTTCAAATGCTAGGTGTCTTATGTGAAGTAATTCATACAATACAAACAAATATGACATAGCCAGTATTTTTAAAACTATGTATACCGAATTTTCCTCATTGCCAGCAAATGGAATCCGTTTTTAAAGATGCAGCTAAAAAATAAAACATATCATTTGAAAACATCAACTGCGAAGAAAATCATAAAATATGTGATATCGCTGCGAGATATCCAACTTATTATCTAATAAATCAAAACGAAACAACATAATATACAGGTTTAATTAATGTTGATGCTATGAGTTTGTGGTTACATAACGAATTAAATGACTATCAATATAAGGACAATACAACTCTAGATATAAGTAACCCATACTTTAAAATTTATACTAATAATGTTAAAATATATGAAAAATACTTCAAACATCAACCAAATTTATAAATTACAATAATACCATCAAAAGAGGAAAAAGTTTACGCTTTTAGATATGACAATTAAATTTTATGTTCTAAATTATCAGAAGAATTCTTCAAAATTCACGGTTCTCCTTATTTTTAGGAAAACATTGATGTTCATAAATATGAAAATTTATTGGGCTTAAAGAATGAAGCTATAATAGTTATTAAAGGAAATTATAACAATATTGATGAACTCCGTCATCTAAATACTAAAGGAGTAAACGTAGCCCTGTTTCAAACAAACCAAACACCTATAATGATTGGCATTTTTACAACTGATAATTTGAAAAGAAAATCTGAACCTTTACGCGAAAATATCTCACTTTAAGCTGAAAATATGATTGAATATTTGTATAAAAAAGAGTTGCCAACAATTACGAACAGAACTGAAATATTTGAAGCATTAAAGGAGCACTCACATGTAATATATTAAGGAAAGAATTCATAAATAGAAATTATTCTTTTTGGAGAAGAAACAGAATTAACTAACGAATTACTTTTGTATAAATAATTCAATAATTAAAAGTATTCACTTTTATTTACGTAAAGAGATGAAAGTAATTCAAGAGAACTAGAGAAAATGAAAGCCAACTCCTCATTAAATCTAGTAATTATTAAACAACAAAAATCTGTTAACTATATGAACATACAGGACTTTGAACAACAAATGAAAGGTCTTGGCTTAGAAATAGTTGATATGAAGAAAATTATTCTTTCAATCGTTGTGGGGATAATATTTTGTATTACAGGAGGAATAATAACACTTAAAATAGTAAGAGGTAATGATAAAGATTAAAACTTAGAACAAACACAAGAACAGTGATTTACATCTCAATTATTTATAAACATTAACTTGTCACAATGTTATTAAAAATTCACTCCAATTCCAAAAATAGATGACAGAAGTTGAGCAAGAATATAATTTGAAAAGACAAGCTATTTAAAGTACAGTTACATGGGAATTTGAAATGTGGAGACGAAATACGTAGGCTTAGTGGGAAATAGAATAATAGAAAGAAGAGCAATAATACAGAGAAGAGCTGGAGAAACAGCTCTAGGAGAAGAACAAACAGGCAATTGACGTGTCAATAAAGTAGTAACTTGAGTTGAAGCAGAAAACCTTGAACGAGCTTTTGGTTAAGTGTTAAACTGAAGCGAAGCAGCTTGAGAAATCTAAACTTCAGCTGCAGTCTTTAACTGAATCTGCTCAAATAGATTACAATAAAGCTTGCTAAGATATAAACGCCAAATTCCAGAATCAGAAGCATATTCAGATGTCGAAAGCAACTCAGATGAGAGCTAAAGCAGCTGAAATGCAACAGAGGGTGGACCACTTCAAAGAACAGTTGAAATCGACTTAGCAGAGGCTGAACGAAGACAATAAATCAATGGACGAACGGAGGAGGGCGATTCTGAACGAAAACGATGATGATTTACTTTTGCAGTTGAGAGAACTTGAATCCACATGTTAAAATTAATATTAGCAACTGGACCAACTTGAAAGGTACAAATCAGATCTGTTCGTTCAATACCAGAGAGCACTGCAGCTCGAGCAAGAAGTTAAATACATGGAATGAATTATTTATATATACAGTGTATTTATTTTACATATTCAGAGAACAAATATTGTAAATGTGTGTTGTGTTGCTATGACACACACAAAATACAAAGACTATTTAAAGTGATTGGATTCTTATTCACTTAAAAAGAAAAGGAAGAATATGAACTATAATTCATACAAATATTAAACCTAAATCCTTGTGTTCTAATGTGATTAACCAAATTTGGGACTACAAATTCATTTAACATGAATCTTCGTCAATATTCAATTATAAGGATTTGGAAGTAATTTCTAGAATTTTCCACACCACTTTTTGGAAATGTTGAATTCTTAAACTTAACAATTCAAAATCAACGACAATAAATTCAAGATAAAATAAACAAATATGATAGTAAATATGATGAAATCGCTTCCACCTGCCACACCAATTGCAAAAATGACGCAAAAAAGCGGAGAAACAGGTTCTACACTTTATATTTCCAACAGAAAATAAATAAATATAAACAAGAAATTTTCGGTACTAAATGAATAGTTTGATGTGGTAGGAGTACTGGGTTCAGGTGCATATGGTACAACTTACGAGGTGATCGATAAATTGCGAGGGTATAAGCATTTTGCGTTAAAAAGAACAACTTCACACACAGCTCAGTCATTAATGGAAGCAAATACGCTCTTGGAATTGGATTCTCCCTGTATAATTGCACTATATGGCTGTTGGTAAGAAGGTAAAACATTATTTGTGCAGACAAGTTTAGGTAGCATGAACTTAAAAGAAATCTTAGACAATTATCAGCGTATTCCAGAAGATTTATTCTGGGTTATCGCTGCTGATATAAGTAATGCGATAGAGGAATGCCACAAAAAGAAGATTGTGCACCTTGACATAAAGGCTTCCAATATATTATTAACAGAGCTAGCATATTTCAGCCAGAAATCGCGCTCTAATATTTCAATCGAGGAAAATAAAGCCGTTGAGAACCAAACGCCTGACATGATTCAATATGGAATGGCTTAATCAGGTTTCGGTCTTCGTTCAGAACCCTAAGTGATCCCTCAAATAGCTAGCAGGTTGTCAATGAACTTCGACACGCAGCATTTGTTTTCTGACGACGAATTTGAGATTCCGAATTCGCCCGTGGTCAAAAAATCTGTTGGTTTCATGCAACTTGATGAGTCGCCTGCATTCACACTTCAGACGCAGCTTTCTCCTGGGCTACATATACAAATTCCGTAGTCCTGCAGCTTGTAAAAAATTTAAACTGCAAAATACGTCGAGCCCCTTGACAAATTGCGCGTGAAGCGCCTTGAGGACTTAAAGAGCACCACAATATTCCAACTAATAGATTTTGGCCTGAGCCAGCACGAAATTCACGGAAAGTTCCTGGGCGAGCAGACCTGTGGCGACTCGGCCTACGTATGCCAAAAGTTCATGCAGACCGGTAAACCAGACTACTCCTCTGACCTCTTCAGCTTCGGTGTATTCCTGCTTGAGATTTTATCCGGAATTGAACTCCCCCTCAATGGCCTCTTGTTCGAGCAGCTCCGCTCAGAAAACTGGCTCTAGTTCATGGACGAGGACGTTTTCGGGAAGAACTTTGCGAATTACGTCCTCAATGGTGAGGAACTAATCGACCCCGAATTCGTAGCCTCGAGAACCGCCTGGGAAGCGATTATAGATTTGATACATGCAGACCCGCAGAAGCGCCTTCCAATGCAGCAGTGGAGGAGCAAATACAGCGAGCAACTGAACTAATTTGATAGGCAGGACGCTTATAACTAAGTGAATAAAATGCAGTCGGAACTGTTCAAAATAACCGACTCAGAGCTTGAAAACAGGTGCGTAGTCGTTTCAAAGCAGATGAGAAAGCAACTTCACCAGAAAAAACAGCAATTCCACAAAAAAGTCACTCAATAACTGATGAAAAGCCAAGGCGGGCAGCGAGAACAACTCCAAAAAGAATTACCAGACGTTATGTCATTCATTCTCAAAGGAGCTAAATACATAAGCAAAAAGAAACGAACTGATTTTGTTAAATAATCGCTGAGATCTACAGTAACCGTAATCGGACAAAATATGGCATAATCACAACCACTACCATCAGCAGGATTCGAAAAGAACAGACTGGAATTTAACAATAATTTCGATGATCAATCGCCTTTATATTAGAACAATAGACTAAACTACGATTTCGAAAATGACTTTTTACTTGGAGACGCCCTAGAGGAACAGTTTTTTCCATCCGAAGGACAAGAAGTGAAAAGTTTTGTCCACAACTCCAAAACAGTATCCGAAAAATCTAGTTTCGAAGCCAATGCCAATGATAAATCTCAAGAGGATGTGGAAGCACCATTAAGTCAACTATCGGTTCAATAATAAAGCATAGAACATTTGAAACCAGAAATCAATGAAGTTGACAGAGCCTAATATTTTATGAAAATTATTCCAAGTCAATCAGAAATAACACTGGCTCATAAATCCGACTCAAATTTTATGAAGAACCAACTCACATTTTAAAAAGCAATGGATGAAAATACAGATGTAAAGCCAAATCTTGTATTATCTGAAACCAGAATAAGTAGTAATAAACTTGAACAAGAAACCAATACTTCTACTTATGATTTATCATCTGATACATCAGTTGAGCCTACAAAATAGACAGCTTAATAACACCAACAATCAACTATTTCTTAAATATTTTATGCTTTGGAAACAATTACTGGAATAGCATCAATGATTTATATTAACCCATTTCATTACTATCAAACTCCTTCAAAGCCTCGAAAGTCCGATTTGCCTTAAACTGAAGAGTAATAAAATGAAAAATCATTCACTAAACATTTAGTGTAAAGTAGATTTATTCCAGAATCAGGTTCTTATCAAAAATTAAAATTGAGCGAATTATAAGCTCAAGGGTTTCAAACCCCAAAATTTGATTAAATTGTAGAATGTATGGAATAAAAAAGGCAAAATATAACTTGTTGTAATAAGTTACACTACAATAGACCATATATATTTGGTATGTTTTCTCTTGTTTTTGTACCTATAATGTATATACTCAAATTTATGAGAATGATGCATTTGCCAGATTAATACAATACAGTATTTAATTTTAGTAAATATGTCTTCTGTGTCGTATTTGCATTGTTTACATTTGGTTTGTATTAGTTAAATCAGTATAATGTAATTTAAATAGGAGATCCAGTATATGTTCAGATTAGAAATACGGAATTGTATATTGATCCCGTAAAATTCTAACGAGGAGTGGTTGGATTTATTCTACCAATAGGGTTTTATTTTACTCACTGGGTATTATTCTTTACAAAGGAGGGAGATGTAGGTATAATATTTTTCTGTTTTCTTTGTGCAGAATTCGCATTACTTTATTTATTAGGATTGATGTGATATAGATATAACTCTTTATGTTAACTTTAAATTATTAACACTTTAATTTTTTCAGAATATAACATAAATTGATTTGTAATTTTATGAAAATGAACATCACTTAACAAATCTAGCTTGGTCTGCTTATCCGGCGGCCCATTCCTTCTTCATGACTTTAGCGACGGCGGCTTCGAAATCTTCTTGGATGATGCATCCTCTTTTTTCTCTGAGTGCGGCGATACCAGCTTCGTTGCACACTGCTCTGCAGTCTGCTCCGTTAGCACCGTCCATTTTCTTGGATATTTCAACAAAGTCTACATTTCGCTGAACATTCATCTTTCTACTATGAATTTTGATGATTTGAACACGTGCTTCTGCGTTTGGAGGTGGGAGCTCGATTTTTCGGTCAATTCTACCAGGTCTAAGTAATGCATCGTCGAGCATATCAATTCTGTTGGTTGCCATGATAAGTTTAATTTGGGTGTTCGGTTCGAAACCGTCCAGTTGTGAAAGAAGTTCGAGCATTGTGCGCTGAACCTCCTGCTCAGCACCAGAAGCTGAGTCGTAACGCTTTCCACCAATAGAGTCGGCTTCGTCGATGAAGATGATTGATGGCTAATGTTACTTGGCCATTTGGAAGAGTTCACGCACCATACGTGCACCCTCTCCGATATACTTTGAAATCAGCTCAGAGCCGGAGATACGGATGAAAGTCGTTCCACAGTGGTGCGCAACGGCTTTAGCAAGGAGAGTCTTACCAGTTCCTGGAGGACCACAAAGGATAACACCATGACCTGGCTCAACACCAAGCGAGGTGAAAAGCTCTGGACACTTGATTGGGAGTTCAATGATTTCACGCAACTCGTTAATTTATTTGTTTAAACCACCAATTTGATCATAAGTGCAATCTGGAACTTTCTCGATCTTCATCAGATTCACAACCGGATCCACAGACTGTGGTAATATCATCACTATCTCTGAGGCAGAACGAAGACCCACACGCACACCAGGCTTCAAGTCAGATACGTTTATTTTCGCGCTGATCGGGACAACAGATCTATCATCTGGGGGCTGCTTAACTAAGCATCGTGTATTGCTCACCAATTTAATCACTTCTGCAATTTACAAACTAGGTTCTTACAAAGCGTGGATTTCTTCTTGCAAACGACGAATTTTCGCATTCATGTCATCACAAAGCGTTTGTAGTTGGGAAAACTATAATTGACGAGACTAAATCTAAGATTACAAATTCTAAACTCTCTAAGTATAATAAGACTAAAGATCCATTCTGATAGAGGTTGGTGTGGAATATATTCTTTAACATCTTAATAAAATTAAACTAACTATTTTCACATCACAACACAAAAATGTCGATTAAAAATAAATGGCCTGCTCTTGAATATGATTTTAGACAAGAAGCTATTTCAAGAAGATCATTAGAATAGCCAGTTATTAAGGATATTATCAAAGTTTGCGATCATTATGATGAAATGTTAGAAATTTATGAAGTTTGCAAGGAAAGAGATTATGAAAATTATGACTTGGTAAAATAAGCAATTGAAGATGTTAGAAACTAAGTAGCCGCACTATTTGAAATGGAAAAGAAATTCAGAGAAAGAGCTAAGTATTTAGAAAAGGTAAATGAAGAATTTGTTATTTTAAAAGCTGGCGATCTGGAAACTGATCCGATTCGAACTCCTAATAGAATGCACGACGAGTTGATAAAAGCTGAAGGAGAGCACGCAATGCTTTTGGATGCAGTTGAGAGTTATAAAAGGTAAGTTAGAATGCTAGAAGCCAGCTTAGATCCTAAAGTTGATAAGAAATAATTTTTGTGAGTTAGAAATTGATAGCTAACAAATATATATGTTAAGTCTAGTTAAATTACTATTTATTTGTTCCTTTTATACAACATAACCTCTCGGACCTTTTCACTAATAAGGGGATTGCCCATTTCAATTCCTCAGGTGATCAGGACCTTACAAGTGAAATGTATCAAAAAATAAATGTTGTATTTGAAGGGTTTAAATGAATGGTCGAAAAACAGAGTTATAACATATGATATGTCGCCTAGCAAGGGTTATTTGATGTCTAGCCCCTTATAAGCAAAAATGCAACCCCTTCTGAGTGAGGGGTATGTAGTATTGCTATGTAGTATTGTAAAGTTTTAAGATTACAAATACTGATAGATATAAGATTCATAATAAATGAAAAGAGACTCTCTAAAGCGGATTTCTATAGTATATTTAACTAACATTTATAACATCGACATAATTATATAAAAATTGAGTGTATTACAGACTTTGCGTTGTTTAAGATAAATTTTCACTTCATCAATGAAATAACGAGCATAATCCGCTCAGGTAGTGCGTTTTAGAGGGCTCGACGATTTGATTGACATTTAATTGAGGCCGTAATCCGCGTTCATAAGGCCATCAAGCGCTTTGCAAAAATAAACGGTTCAGATTCCCGTTTACTAATAAACAAAACTGAACTAAAAATAATAATTTGAAAAGCAATTCAGTTTGGTTTTATAATAAAGACAAGAACTGATTAAAAACATCTACAAGCAAAAGATTCCAACTGTAACAGTTAAGCAACCTATTAAACAATAATCAGTTGTGTTTCAAATTCAAGCTAAAAATACAGGATTCACACAAAATTTAGCGCGATAAATGCAATACAAGAAAGAAATGCTTAAAATCCAGCTCAAATGAATTAAAAGACTATGTTTGAAAGGTGATTGATTAGATTAACTTATGAAATTGGATTACTTAAATTATTTATCATATTCGCAATATACACTATTAAAACATTCATTTCACTCCACCTCAATGAATCGTCTTCAAAATGAAGCAAGAAAGCTTATGAAAGAAAAAGCACAACATGAAAAGGAAGGAATAGTAATATAGCCAACTAGACCTAACGACTTATCACAATGGGAAATTATCATATCATTTTCCGATGTTAACTCTCTGTACTGCAACTAAAAGTACAGAATTATAGCTGATATCCCAGCTACATATCCCCATCAGTGCCCAAAATGCAAATTTGACTCACATATATTCCATCCAAATATTAATGCTGATAATGGTAAGATTTGTTTAAACATTATCAATGAAGAGAATAACGAGTGGACAGCTGTTATGAGTCTATCACAAATTGCCTATGGTCTATAGTCATTGGTTTATGGCCCTAATTTAGATTCTCCATTAAATTTAGACGCTGGAAGTATCTTTAGAAATTAGGACCTTAGAGCTGCTAAAAGTCTCATAAATTACTTCTATGCATTGAATCAGAAATGAAATAATTTATCTATTAACTACATTAATGACATTTTTCAACCACCTTTTAAAATAATAGACAACAAAAATCATTTATGCGAAATAGCTCCTAATCCCTATAAATAACTAACTAAGTTTATAGATGTTTAGATTTTTGGATTATAAAGGATTCCTTATAAATAGAACAATGATCATTTCTTTAGTATGGATTAAATTCTATCACTTCTGTAACTTCTCAAGAATTAATGGGAGCATAGTTTGCATCGTTTAAGTCATAGTTTAAAGTTGGCTCTACAAACTTGCCACCTATGATTCAAATTATTCTGTTCTTTTCTCTAAGTTTTCTTAAGAGGCTTATATTCTATCCTCGACGTTTTTGAGCTGTTTTTAAACAGATGCTGAAATATCTTGATCTATTTCAAGCAAGTAAATGTTTTCGACTTATTCAGTAACGCTCTTGTCCAACGATGACACTTTTATGACTTCTGACTCTACAGATTCAGCGTAAACTAGGTCATTTCTTTTGAAATTTTGAGTATCTTTGAGAACCTTCATCATGTGCTACATTTAAAGTGGTTCTTTATATAACATGTTAAATTGATGTGTTAAAACAATTCCACTTTAAAGCGCAAAACAAACAATGGCAGCATTTGATGTAAAGATAGTTGGCAATGCCAAGCAAGCTCTGGACAGGCTGGATACATATGACGACATAGCTCGTTTCGAGCGTGCCAATAAAGCATTATTATACGACGATGAGATCCTTTTAGATTCTTCTGACGAGGAGCCGTAGTTGTTGTCAGAAAAAATAGATAAACGTCTTCTCTAGTAGTACAGGGACGTGGTGCACAATTACGACGAGGCGGTGAAGGCGACTGATTTTGCGGTTCCTATTTTGAAGAATCCACCAACCTCGCTTCCGAAGTCTCAGGTGGAGGAGATTTTGGAGTCGATTGAACGCGAGCTTCCTTCAGACCAGGACAAGGCCGAGGCGTTCGAGGAGCAGATTCAGCTCGCAGCTGCAAAGACCATTGTCCTACCTGTTGAGTGCCTCCCACCTTAATTATTAGAGCGCGGTAAGCGCGAGACCATAACTCAGCCCAAGCGCCTTATTCGCAGCTAATTAGATGCCATCCATTAAGCGTCCAAGGTGACCGAGAAAAACGACAAAATTGAGCAGCAAATAAAGGAAAACAACCAAGTCAGACCTTAAAACAGTCAACTGAAGCAATTCCTCCCCTCAAAGAGTTACCTAAAACAACTCTCACAGCTCCCAGACAGAACTGTTGATTTATATTAGTAGGAAATGAACAGAAAACAAACGCTAAAAAACAGAACTAAATCCGAAACGCAATAAATCATTCAGAAGGTGGTTCAGAATAAACCAAAAATATCACAAAAGGACTATTAACTAACGGATCTTCTTAAATTGGAGAAAACGGTGCAAAATATGAACCAAAGCTGCAACCTGATCAAAGGATACGAGATCTTCACAAAGTGATATAGTTTTACAAATAATATGAGAGAACAATTGTAAATAAAGTTTACTTGGAAAGATATTCATTCGCAAAAATATTAAAATATAATAATAGTTCGTATCTATCTTGAATCGTTATATTTTGAATTATGTCTTTCAATTCTTTGAACAAAAAATATATCATTAATAAGCTGGTTTAACTATTCATGAAAAAATCTAATATGAAAATATAATAAAAGAATGTTTCAATTAAATAGAATAACATAATAATTTGTAGATTTGTTTGGCTTTTCAATATAAAATAATTGGTACATGAACATATTAGAAAGAAATCACAATTACATTAAAGCGCATAAAACCCAATCGTTAATTCTATCCCCAAGTTTTCATTTTTAACTCCATGTTCATAGATATATTGAAATGCAACCAAAACCGCGATATAACTATGAAAATTTTGGTAGTTGGTTTGAATATATTTGAAATTTCAGTCAGAGTCTACATCAGCAACTATACTACAATAACGGATCGCAAGCTTACAAAATGCTGTTATTGAGTTGAAATTATTATACAAACCAATAGACACTACTTCTCATTTGTAAACAAATATTTTGTAGATTTGTAGACGACGCGAGCACGTTACCTCCGTTGAACCTACACAGCTGTATAAAAACCTCACTTGAACCAGGCCATGACGTCGTCCGGAACCGGGATTCCCTCCAGCGAGAAGACGACCAGCCTGCAGATGTCGTAGACCACCTCCAGGTCTGCCTCGGCGACGTCCAGCCGCAGGAGCCGGAAGCTCTCCAGAGACGAGAGCGCGGTCCCGCTCATGGAAGGCGCCGTTCGGATCACTTCCTTGTACTTCTCGCCCACCGACACTTGCGTTTTGTTCACTTTGGTGTGGGGAATTCGGCAAACACAGAATATAATTTGATCACATCACTCTCCCTTGAACCACTTCGGCTTGAAGACTCTTAAGTACAACTTCACGTCCTTGTCCATCAAGGTGACGCGGTTGGCGTGCTCGGCGAACAACTAGCTGGTGCTGTATATGTCGATGAGCATGTTTTCGGTGGCCACCTGGATGGTCTCGAGGGCCTGTTTCTAGAACCTGTACATGAGTCCGTGCTGGTTGGTCATTTCGCGCACGAGTCTCACGAACGGGCTCTTCGCGAGCAGGTTGTTCTGGGTGCCCTGGAGCTTTCTGATTTCGCGTTCCACGACTTTTCCGGGCTTGCTGCGTCTGCGCTGCACCTTTTTGGTCTCGCTGGTGGACACCTTTTGGGAGGCCTTTCTGGAGACGACTGTTTTCTTGGGGACGCTGAGTTCCTTGCCGCCCACCTTCTGGGTTGTGGTTTTTGCTCTTGCCATATAATTGAAGTGGAAACGCTTGTATTTTCACGGGCACGCTGCTGTAAGAACTATTGGAATTAAAAGACAAATTGTTTGCTTGAATGTAGACAAGAATGAGTTGGAGCGTACGAGGCAGCCGTATAAATTCAATTGCAAGAGGAGCCTACGCGTGTCGCTTTCATTAGTAAGTGTTGATTTATTAGACTGCCTAGTCCTATGCATTTATGAACATATGTATTCATATTCTTGTGTATTTGCTTGTTAGGAAGTTCCTATTATAAACTGTACAATCATAAAATATAATATAAACATAATATTAACACCACCTCTAATTAATGGAAACTCTAAATAATATATAAGATTACGACTTAAAAATGGTTTAATAATATAAATAATTAACGAATCAAGGATTTTTAATGATATCACCAGACTAAAATATTTAATCATTCTAATTTGTAGATATTCTTGGCATTACAAATCTTATAGTGTTTGGGTGCAAATAACTAAAATTTGATAGAACTCCCTTGATTGTTTAACAATTATATGTATAATGTTGCAAACTTGAGAGTGTTAATGGAATATTTTAAATGAGTTAATTAATCGAACTTAACTTATATGATAATAATCTTAATGATATTCATTAGCTTAAACCACTCGTAAATCTTTAAAAATTGTGTATACATGACAACAAAATTGTTGATATTTCAGTTATATAATTTATGGTGAATCTTTATGAACTACTTTTAAACAATAATTAAATTATTCACGTAAACGCCCTTGAAAACCTGAAATAATTATAATTATTAAATATTCAAGAAAACTATATTTAAGATTATTCCTGTATTAAGCATTGCAGAATTTAAAGCGGGGCGTAAAAGATGCCGACCCGATTATAAATACTGTTTTCAAAGAAGCTTAAACACATTTTTGACTTTAGTGAGTCGAAGATAAAATTTAGGCAAAATAAGCTGAAAATCACCCTATTATAAGTTTAGTGCTAAGAAAAATTAAATTTATTAACATCTTAAGCTCTCAATATTCAATTAAATTTTACCAACAATATAATTAATATATAATAAGTTCTTCAAACTTGCGACCAATGATCACATACACTGTACTTCAAATATTAGATTACATAATAAATTATGTAACAAAACAGAACAAAAAGTGTAAAAAATAACAGTAATATTTTTTAAGAAACTTTTTTTGGAATCTTGGAGTGAAAATTTATTAATGTATTAATGCATTACGTACCCTTCGAAATATTCGCTTACGGAATTCAATTGGATCAGGAAAAGCAAACAATGAAATCAATGAAAACATTTGTTGTGGATTGGAATTTTAAACACAAAATGAAATAAATTGATAAATTTCACAATAAATGAATTAAATAATTGAATATGGATAGATATACGTCACTAGATGAAGTAAGATAATCACACTTTGGGTACATAACAGATATTAATGTCAATATCCAACTAAGTTAATTAGTATCAACTTATAGACAATTGCATATGAATTATCTGTTCAAAATGTACATTATATTGAACAATGTATCTTATCAATAGTTATGAAACCATAGAAACTTGGTTGGAAGGCTCAGCCAGATTATAATTATTTAAAGGAGAAAAGAGGCCAAAAATAGCGATTTTAAAAGTTCACCTAACTAGGTGGTATGAGAGCTCGGTAATCGCTCTTAAACAGGTTGTTCCGGGATTACCCTGATTGAATAACGATTAAGGAGAGAGAATAAAAATTTGATAACCGTTGACGATACAATAGTGATTTTAAGTTTAATTTTGAGGGAAACTCCCGGCCAAACAATAGAAATAATATTTGTGAACTCACACACTTGAGAAATGATTATAAAAAGTGCCGAAAACACCAAAAAGTGACGATTTTAGGTTTGTCTCCTTAATCGTTATTCATTTCAACTGAGATCCTAATACTAAATTTAACAGCGAACCCCAAACTATCAGCAACTTTGTCAACGGATATTTAAAAATCGTTGTTTTCAGGCTATTTTCTGTTTCAAAAAATGTCAAACAAGCTAAACCCTCTTGGATTCATTCTCTGTGTCGTCCAGATAAGACAGAATTATTTGGTCTTTGATATTAATTTCATACTCTTTCATAGAGTTACAGAGACCAAACCTTTAAAAGGAGTGAAAAAATGTTTACTGATCAAAAATTTACTGATATCATCAGGAACACGAATATATAATATAAAGTGTGTAAATGCCCGAAAAACGTCCTTCAATACATGTCCATAGAATATTGTCATATTGAAGATAAGACATAACATGACAAGTAAAGTATTCAAGTTAAAGTATTCACAATTTTTACATATTTAAAACATACGGTGTATGTTCATTCACATTAAATTCAGCTCTATTTGGGTACCTAATATAGAACCTAATTATTATTATATAAAGTTATATCGAGATCATTATAATTTTGCTTAAATGCTGTGATAAACTATATTGATCAGCGAATTGTTAACTCATAGAAAATGACGTGACCAAAATATCTTTATTCATTATTTCTACAAGTACTTAGGTTAACTCTAAATAGATCAACATTTACTAATGAAAGCGACACGCGTAGGCTCCTCTTGCAATTGAATTTATACGGCTGCCTCGTACGCTCCAACTCATTCTTGTCTACATTCAAGCAAACAATTTGTCTTTTAATTCCAATAGTTCTTACAGCAGCGTGCCCGTGAAAATACAAGCGTTTCCACTTCAATTATATGGCAAGAGCAAAAACCACAACCCAGAAGGTGGGCGGCAAGGAACTCAGCGTCCCCAAGAAAACAGTCGTCTCCAGAAAGGCCTCCCAAAAGGTGTCCACCAGCGAGACCAAAAAGGTGCAGCGCAGACGCAGCAAGCCCGGAAAAGTCGTGGAACGCGAAATCAGAAAGCTCCAGGGCACCCAGAACAACCTGCTCGCGAAGAGCCCGTTCGTGAGACTCGTGCGCGAAATGACCAACCAGCACGGACTCATGTACAGGTTCTAGAAACAGGCCCTCGAGACCATCCAGGTGGCCACCGAAAACATGCTCATCGACATATACAGCACCAGCTAGTTGTTCGCCGAGCACGCCAACCGCGTCACCTTGATGGACAAGGACGTGAAGTTGTACTTAAGAGTCTTCAAGCCGAAGTGGTTCAAGGGAGAGTGATGTGATCAAATTATATTCTGTGTTTGCCGAATTCCCCACACCAAAGTGAACAAAACGCAAGTGTCGGTGGGCGAGAAGTACAAGGAAGTGATCCGAACGGCGCCTTCCATGAGCGGGACCGCGCTCTCGTCTCTGGAGAGCTTCCGGCTCCTGCGGCTGGACGTCGCCGAGGCAGACCTGGAGGTGGTCTACGACATCTGCAGGCTGGTCGTCTTCTCGCTGGAGGGAATCCCGGTTCCGGACGACGTCATGGCCTGGTTCAAGTGAGGTTTTTATACAGCTGTGTAGGTTCAACGGAGGTAACGTGCTCGCGTCGTCTACAAATCTACAAAATATTTGTTTACAAATGAGAAGTAGTGTCTATTGGTTTGTATAATAATTTCAACTCAATAACAGCATTTTGTAAGCTTGCGATCCGTTATTGTAGTATAGTTGCTGATGTAGACTCTGACTGAAATTTCAAATATATTCAAACCAACTACCAAAATTTTCATAGTTATATCGCGGTTTTGGTTGCATTTCAATATATCTATGAACATGGAGTTAAAAATGAAAACTTGGGGATAGAATTAACGATTGGGTTTTATGCGCTTTAATGTAATTGTGATTTCTTTCTAATATGTTCATGTACCAATTATTTTATATTGAAAAGCAATCACCACTTCATTCTCATATCAAATGGATCAGAATTATTTGTTTAAGGTATTAGTTGTTGGTTGCGGAGGTGTCGGTAAGACCTGCTGCATTCGCAAGTTAGTTTATAACACTTTCACTAATGAGTACAAAACTACAATCGGTGTTGATTTTGCTTTCAAAGTTATTAAAATCAATTATAAGGGAGAAGATATACCAGTTAGACTTCAACTTTGGGATATCGCCGGATAAGAGCGTTTCTCTAATTTAACTCGTGCCTATTACAAAGATGCTTTCGGTTGCCTCGTTGTTGGTGATTTAGAGACTGATTCTGTTAAGCAAGACGTTCAACTTTGGAAAGCTGATATTGATGCCAAGGTTATGTTCCCAGAGACCACTGATAAGATCCCATGTGTTTTGATGGCTAACAAAATCGATAAGCCAAAAGCCAGAGAAAATTACACTGAAATCCTCAAAGCTGAACTCGCCACTTTGAATTTTGATGGAATGTTTGGTACTTCTGCTGCCACTGGTGAAGGTTTAGATGCCGCTTTAGAATGTTTGTGCAGAAAAATTTTGTAGAAAGTTGAACAAAACAAACCACAAGGTAAAACTCCTGGTAACAATGGTATCATTAATCCAGAAGATGAAACCAAGAAGAAGGCTGGATGCTGCTGAGAGAGTGATTGAGATTTAACTGTGTTATCATATTTTTAGATAATTTCTGTATTTTTGGATATTATTTTTGTATTTACATATTGAAACTAGCGATATCTGAAGTTATCATCCACTTCACTAATAATAAATTGTAAATGAATGATAATTACTACATGTAGAATCAAATGCAAAATTACTATTAAAATTAACCCCAAAACTGCGCAATGAATCAAATGCAACCAATGTAGAATTAAATGATGAACTCGATGAATAATTTTCAACCCATGTAATAGCAAATGCAAAACTATCAACAAATCCCAATGCAAACAAGTGTTGATTTCGGGTACCCCTAGTAGTCTGTTTAGATACCGGATTATTAACCAAACCAAATCCCTTAATAGAACTATTAGCCTCAAATGAACATGAATCAACCGAATTATTAAATAAATTCGTTTGTACAGCCTCAGATTCAACCTCAGCCTTAGATTCAGGATCCATACAACTATTGCGATGCAGCAGCTCTTCTTCCCAAGTAAATTTCTAAACCAGCTCCTAATCAATATGCAAATTCATTCTCTTCAAATCAATTCGCTAGCAATATCCAGACTCAAATTTCTCCTACAATTGTTCAGCCTCAAATACAATAATAGTAAGTTATTCAACCAACACAAAACTATGTTCCAACACCTTCTGTTCCTTAAAACACAGTCCCTCGCTAGGCTGAGCCTCAAATCGCAGTAGTTGCTCAGCCCCAAATAATTCAAAAACCTGAATCAATACCAATTTCCCAAGCAGCCCCCTAAAATCAAATCCCTGCCACCCAACCTCAACCGAATATATCCGAATACGTTCCGAATCAGACAAAGAGCGAAGCACGGATTTAAACTACGGAACTAAAACCGAAGAAGGCGAACAGAACGGTTAGCATTTACAAAGAGGGCGTTCCGGACGAAGTTCCAGTGTTCCACTTTAAAAAGTGAATATAGTTTTTGGTTCTGTTTAGGGTTTTTAAATGTAAATGAGAAAATACTCAATAATTTAAGAAATAAGTTATTTTTTGTCACTTGGGCAAAATTAGAAAACATACACCGTATAACTGGTCACCCTTTTTCTCTGATCATCACATTTCCTTTCATTTCTAACCAATGATCAATAACATATTCTCTCTTATCAAATATCTCGGGCGATATCAACGTCAAACCTTTGTTAGCGCTTTCAAAATTTTAGTCACCAGTTAACATTAATATAAATCTATACAAATATATAGGTTTATATTCAAGTTGTCTGAGGAGGTTGTTCAAAGTGACAATCCCAGAAGATGATGTATGATATTGAGATTAGTTTGTGGTTGCATTTTGTGTTAACTAAGTTTGGATTTGTGGATTGTCATGATTTATGAGATGGGATGAGTAAATTAAACTTTAGTATTGTTGATAAGTCATTTAATTATTGTTAGATATAATATTCAAATGTTGCAACTTTGTTCCATAACCACTCGCGAACATAGTATCTTAATGTCTGTATTGTCTATATTAAAGCCAGCCATCGTCTCCGATCTGATCGGGTTATTGCCAATTTCAATCGTTAATTTCGATTAAATATTTATAATTTTGAAGCTATATGTATACTATAGACTTATAAACAACTAAAAATTAAATAACCACTCCAACTTCTTCACTCCACTATTTTTGGTTAAAACAGTACTTCCATTCAATATCTGCATGGTTATCAATCGTAGACTAACGATTAAATTTATAATAGTTTTGATCTTCGATCATCGTATATTTTGAATTTTAATCGTCTTTTGGTTGGCTTTAGTCTGTATAGGGTTACAGTTAAGTGAGATTTATATTTATCAGATATGTTTGTTGATAAGTTAAGTTACATTTTAGTCATTTTATTTATCTACTATGCATGAAGTCGCAAAATACATTTATATACTAGCAATTTATAATATCTCACACATAACTAACCTTATCATCAGTATATATAATATTTAGTGTTAAAATATGAATAAGGTAATAATCATAATATATTATTTGTATAATCAATGAATAATCTCTTGAACACACGAGATTATCTTTCTCTATCGCTTTTCACTATTATTCTTATAAATTAATATTTGTATTTATTTCATCTAAACTATACCACTCCACATCACATGTACCCATACAATGGTTAAATGCTTCCCGGAATGCCAAACGTGCCCGGAATGACTGGAGCTCCAGGAATGCCTGGAATGCCAGGTATGCAGGGCAATATGCTTCCAGGCATGCCCGGTATGTAGGGAATGATGCCAGGTCAGATGCTCCCCGGAATGCCAGGTCAGCAATACCAGCAACCACAGCAATACCAGCAATTCCCAGGCTAACCCCAATACCAGCCATAACAACAACAATTCCCAGGCTAGTATCAACAGCCAGGTCAACCACAATACCAACAACAACAATAATTCCCCGGCCAGCCACAATATTAACAGCAATAGCAAATGCCTGGTCAATATCCGCAGCAACAAATGCAAGGCCAGTACCCACAACAATAGCAGTAATTCCAACAGCACAACCCAGTCCTCGCCGAGAAGGCTAATGTCCTCCGTCAGGCCATGAAGGGTGTCGGAACCGACGAGCGTGCGATTATCCAAGTCATTTCTCAGCACCAAAATGCTGAACGTGTTCAAATCGCAACTCATTTTGAAGGCCAATTCGGTCTTTCATTAAAGAGAGAACTCCAAAAAGAGCTCACCGGAAATGTTGAAAGATTACTTGTGGGTGCATTTGAGGATAGGTACAGATTCTGGGCCGAGTAAGTTCACGAAGCCATTAAGGGAGCTGGAACAAATGAAAATCATTTAATACAGTTGGTACTGTTAATGAATGATTAAGACGTTCCAAGAGTAAACGAAGCATTTAGAATGTTGTACAGTAGAGATATGCACGACGCGATCTCGAGTGATATCTCCAACTCAGATTGGGCAAGACTCCTCAAGGCCTGGCTCAGAGGAAGCAATAATGCCGTTATTGATCCAAACAGAGCCGCTGACGAACTCCATCAAGCAGCTAAGGGAGCTGGTACTGACGAAGATGTGTTCATCCGCATTATCTCCACCTCTAACCCACAAACATTCATGCAAATATGCGATTGCTACCAAAAGAAGTATGGTAAAACTCTCTACAAGCTTATAGAAAAGGAATTCACTGGAAGATCAGAATTCGCGTTCCTTCTCGCTCACGAATTCCTCACCAACCCAGCTGAAGCTGTTGCATTCGTTCTTAACCACTCAATGAAGGGAGCCGGTACTGACGACAACATTTTAATCACCGTCACCGTTCTCTACTCAGACTTTTACAAAGGAGAAGCTCTCAAGAGAGCTTATGTTAGATTCGGAGACGCCAGAAAAAACATCAAGAGAGACCTCACAGGAAAATATGAAGACGCCGTTCTCGGTATGTGGGGCTTGTGAACCTATTTTGATCTAATTATTTGAATAATCAATTAATAATCATTAAGATTATTTATTATCATTAAGATTATTTATTATAATTATATTTCAACAACTTCTTTCAATATAACACCAAAACAACGTCCAAAACATATGTTGTACTTGTTGATTAATTATTATGATTTAAAAAGCACACAACTTATATGATCTTATATGTATAGCTATAATATCTAAATTTCATATATAGTAACATACAAACGAATTCACTCACCAGATCATACATCAAAGATGCTGAAACCAAGATCTGGTACTTATTAAATCAATTCAGAATCAACAGTTAAAGAACTCGCGCTTGAATTCTTTACAGTGTTCACCCAAGAATTAAAGAAATAATTTTTAGCTTGCACTGATGATCGGCCTAAAGATTCAGCAATGTACGCCCAAACATACTTACGCTCTTTTTTTTCCAAAGAGGAAAAACTTTTGTATAATTCCTAGTCATTGTAGCACAAAATATTGTTGTGTCTAAAATAGCTTGTGAGTGCTGAAGAGAAATCGTGTTTAAGTATAGTGTACGGTCTTCCCATATTTGGAGTGGATTATCTTTGTAAATTGACAGAAAATACAGTAGATAACCAGATGTTTCATGGGACATAGTGTAAATTTCAATTTATAAATGTGTATCGCAATATTTATAAAATGCTATTATTGTTTCAGCAAATGATAACCCGTTTATTTAAAGTACAATATTGAATTTCTACTATTGCATAACTAAACCAATTGTATATTAATCAATTTGAGTTGAAACATTTGCTTAGAACTATGACTTAAAGTCTTTAAGTTAAAGGTTATTCCTTCATGTTTAATCGTCACATTTACAGAAAGTCGTTTAAGAAATTTTATACGCTGAATGCTATTGAATTTCAGTGCGTGTTTTCAAAGTCTCAAAACGTTTTTAATAATCATATCAAAATGAGTAAACTTTTCAAAAAATATGGTAAGTATCATTTAATCGAACTCAGTTTAATACAATACAGACATTAAGATACTATGTTCGCGAGTGGTTATGGAACAAAGTTGCAACATTTGAATATTATATCTAACAATAATTAAATGACTTATCAACAATACTAAAGTTTAATTTACTCATCCCATCTCATAAATCATGACAATCCACAAATCCAAACTTAGTTAACACAAAATGCAACCACAAACTAATCTCAATATCATACATCATCTTCTGGGATTGTCACTTTGAACAACCTCCTCAGACAACTTGAATATAAACCTATATATTTGTAATATAGATCTAAATTGCAGAATATTATCAGTATATTTGTTTGCTAAAGATTAAAAATATATCAATCAACATTATCAATTGATTGATGAATTAATCAAATTGGAAAATCACATTTTATATCATGAAAATTATAATAATTGAAAGTACTACATATATCAATTTCAATCAATCGATGCACATGTGGTTGATTGACTTACAATACGTTTAATATTATTGCGTCAAGCGTTCATTAAACTACTAATAATATGCAACAATTTCACTCCATTCATTTTTAAAATATGTAAAATGTAAATCATGATAATCAAGACTTCTCCGCTATGAATAAACAAGAAAAGATTCAGTGTATTAACGACCTTTACCGTGTGGCTCTAGGCTTGTAGTGTAATGACGATCTCGATCTAGGTATTCATGCTGAATAAAACGTTATATTAAGCAAGTGATTGTTTTTCAAAATACGTAATATGTAAGAAAATGCAATGTATTGAGAAGAGAATTTCATTATGAACTATATTCGATTATATTGATAATAAGACTGATTATTTCATAACGATCCTACGAATCTACAATATAACTTTCAATTAATTATCTTAAGCGTATTTATATATTAAACTACGAGAAGAACAATTAGATTTGTCGTCTCTAGATTAGACCAAAAGAAGCATAGAAATATTAATGAAGGAAATACTTCAATATCAGTCTCATAAAACGTTTATGGAACATAGTTCTACTGCTTTGGAATCGTTGAGTATTAAAATAGTAATTCTATTTATGATTAAGTGATAAATATACAAACATCGATGACTCATCGATAAAATAATTGATTTGCCGCTTCTTTTAATTTTTTTTGAATCCCAAAAAGTGGTCTGATGTCACAAACAGATTGGCTAACTAAATAATATTTCGTCGATTTCATCGACAGAAGTACTGTGAACCTAAAATAATGCAAACATTGCAATTGCACGCTCAGTTAGGTAACTTAAGAACGCATTGAAAAACTAAAGATAAAATACAATCATGAAACGCAATCTTAATGATCTGCAAGACAAAATTCATGAAGAATTCTTTGCTTACCAAGACATCCCAGCTAATCATAGAGTCTAACCATTGTTCTGGACAATGAAATTAATAAAAGAGAATTAAACTACACAACAACTTAAGAATATTAGCAATGTGGGGTTTTAATTGATCCAAATGCTAGATAAGTTAAAGACTTTGTTGATATTTCTGCAGTAATTCCAGTATCAGAGGCCGATGTGAAAGACTATTTAGTTTGGTTGGATTGATAACAACAAACTAATAATGCAACGGCTAATGAATGTCTACGGGGACTTAATATGTTGGTGGATTCAGCGGTACAAACATCAGAAACATGACAGAGTCTAAACATATATAATAAATTCAAAGATTCAGTTCGTGCGCATTTTCGGAATTAGTAATGTTGATAGAATTTACAAAAGATATTCTAAGATATTATACTATACAAATATAATTTGTTACAAATTTAATCAACTAAAAACTTTGGGTTGAGTTAATATATACACTCATATACACTTAAATAAAATGACTCACTTAACTGTACATTATCTTCAGTACACTTAAATATCTCTTTGGGTGTGGAGCAGGAATTAGAGCCTTTTCGAATATAATTTAGAACTTCTAATTATCGTTTAGAAACACCTTGGGCGTCACATATAGATAATTGAATAAATTGAAAACATATAATTATATTATTAAAGTTAAATATTTTAATAATAAAAATAATTAATAAATACTGCTGCCTTGCAGTGGCGCGCGCTAACGAAGAAGCCAAACGGCATTACACCAGCTTGATCACTAATGCTCTGCATGAAGGCACCATCGCGACAAAGTAAGGTTAGAGAGACCGTCAAGCTACCGGAAGAAGGGCACCGCGAGCGCCGCCAGGGTGTGGGAGCAAGGCAAGAAGGCAAAGCCCAAGGCAACGCTGGATCGAACGGGCTCGGAGTAACCGTCGACAATTGAAGACATGGAACATGAGCGAGTGAGAGAAATTAATACAAACCAAAAATATGTAAAATAGATACATAATTGCAAAAGATACTTCTAGATAAGTTGTTTTAATGAAATATATTGATTTTAGATCAATCATGCAAATATACCCCACTTCCAATGATATTTGCAATCACTGTTTGTTCAATTGCATCTCCAAAGTTTATGTAAACACACGGGGTCTCAGTGAGTAAAATAACTAATATGTCAGTGATTGACGCAGTCGAGATCGAAAATAATATTGTTTACATTATTGCTGCTAATAGATCAATAGGCAATGGGTGAGCACAGTGGTCTCTTCGGACAGCTAAAACAGCTTGATTTTACGTATATTAATGTGGATGGAGCTATATAATTATTTTCTGATGATTAAACGTTTGGCTACGTTAGTGATTCTGGTGAGGTGTATTACCAGAAAACGGAGTCGAACAAGGTGAGTTATGAGTTAATGGTTAAGTAAATTCCCCCAATTTTATAACTGGTTGGTAATAGGCGTACCTTCCTCATCGCGCGTACGGTTTCTGATTTGTACTTCAAAGGTAATTGCGAGCTGGAAACTCGTGTATGTGGGGATTTGGAGCCGAAAATGTATACAGAGTTCACAAAAATTCCACTAAAATTCGCAGCTGACATATCCAATATTGAAATTAATTTTGATTCCACTGTGAATTTGTATTTGACGAATTCAGATGTGTACTCCATTGGTTTAGACCTGTAAGGTTTGCTACCAGTTGCTCCATCAACTAAAAATTCATAAATATTGCCTAAAATTGGAACTGGAATGACACGTGTGTCAATGGGCTTCAACCTGACCCTCGCCCAGTTTTCAACTTATTATTTGAAAAACAACAATTTGTATGTTTACAACAAAAACGCCACTCCTCAAGAACGCTTGGTTTAAGAGAGCGTTTTTGATTTTGTAAGCTTTGGTTTTTATGAACAGCTTCAGAATTTGCTCATTTTGAAAGAAAATTCTGTTGTGTTTTTCTCACAGTAGTAAATCCAATACTAATCCCCAACTGAGATTTACTGCAAGAACAAAAAGAACACATTATGCGCAAATTTAGAGGAATCAGCGATTAGAGCCGAATGCTACGACGGACAAGTTTTAAAAATCGAAAATGAAATCTGCAAATTATTCGACTGCGAATACAATCAATAGTCAACACAAAATTGTGAAGCCAGCCAGTGTGCTCAATCTGACATCTTTTGCAACGCCCTTTCCTGCTTAAATCCTTAAGAAGACTTTGCTCTAAATCCTAAATGCTTCTATAATTATAATGAGCGCGCGTTCAGTGCTCCATTTGAAAATGCAAAGGATTATACATTACAAAACTTTCTCATGATTCAGGTTAGAGACTCTCCAGTTAAACCCGTTAAACCTGTTTCTGAAAATAAAATGAAGACTGGAACCGCTGTTGGAATATCTATAGGGGTTTGTTGCGGAGTTTTCGCGTTGTTAATGGTACTGACGGTATCATATTTTCATAAATAAGGTTAAAAGAATACCATGAAAAAGAAGACAAAGACAATACAGGAAGAATGATATGATGTCAACTTTATATTTGTTAATATTCATTTAAATAACATATCCACCTTAATATCTCTATCAATATCTATGCTATTATTAATCATGTAATTTGCGCATACTCATTTTATATATTTGAAAATTAATTATTTTACAATATAACATTAAATACAATACCTATATTATTTCCGCTCCAATGGATCCGCAATAATACAACAACCCGAACCAAGAGCAATTCGTGCAGAATCCAAACGAAAACTATCAATAAATGACAAATTCTCACATGAACGAAAGATGCGGACATAGAAAATAACATGGATAATAAATGATACAGTAAGATAACGGAATGATGATGAACGAACTTAATCCACCGAATGGATAACAGATGGTGAATCCTCCAATGAATGGACAGATGGTGAATCCTCCAATGAATGGATAACAGATGGTGAATCCTCCGATGAATGGATAACAGATGGTGAATCCACCGATGAATGGATAACAGATGGTGAATCCTCCAATGAATGGACAGATGGTGAATCCTCCAATGAATGGATAACAGATGGTGAATCCTCCAATGAATGGATAACAGATGGTGAATCCTCCAATGAATGGACAGATGGTGAATCCTCCAATGAATGGACAGATGGTGAATCCTCCAATGAATGGACAGATGGTGAATCCTCCAATGAATGGATAACAGATGGTGAATCCTCCAATGAATGGACAGATGGTGAATCCTCCGATGAATGGATAACAGATGGTGAATCCTCCGATGAATGGACAGATGGTGAATCCACCGATGAATGGATAACAGATGGTGAATCCTCTAATGAATGGACAGATGGTGAATCCTCCGATGAATGGACAGATGGTGAATCCTCCGATGAATGGATAACAGATGGTGAATCCACCGATGAATGGATAACAGATGGTGAATCCTCCAATGAATGGACAGATGGTGAATCCTCCAATGAATGGACAGATGGTGAATCCTCCAATGAATGGATAACAGATGGTGAATCCTCCAATGAATGGACAGATGGTGAATCCTCCAATGAATGGACAGATGGTGAATCCTCCAATGAATGGATAACAGATGGTGAATCCACCGATGAATGGACAGATGGTGAATCCTCCAATGAATGGACAGATGGTGAATCCTCCAATGAATGGACAGATAGTGAATCCTCCGATGAATGGATAACAGATGGTGAATCCACCGATGAATGGATAACAGATGGTGAATCCTCCAATGAATGGACAGATGGTGAATCCTCCAATGAATGGACAGATGGTGAATCCTCCAATGAATGGATAACAGATGGTGAATCCTCCGATGAATGGATAACAGATGGTGAATCCTCCGATGAATGGATAACAGATGGTGAATCCTCCAATGAATGGACAGATGGTGAATCCTCCAATGAATGGATAACAGATGGTGAATCCTCCAATGAATGGATAACAGATGGTGAATCCTCCAATGAATGGACAGATGGTGAATCCTCCAATGAATGGACAGATGGTGAATCCTCCGATGAATGGATAACAGATGGTGAATCCTCCGATGAATGGATAACAGATGGTGAATCCTCCAATGAATGGACAGATGGTGAATAACGGAATGCCAATCCTACAATAACCTGTTTTATCAGTATAAAATTAAGTTATGAATTAATAGATGTTATAAAATTAAATGAGATAAGAACAAATTCTTAATCAACAATAATTAAGATAATAACAATAGTTGTAATAACAATTAGCTAGAGAGCAAAAAAAGGAGTAATAAATATTATAATAACAAGAAATGAAAATGAGATAAGAAATGATTAAACAAGAATAAATATTACAGTAATAACAAATGAGGCAACGTTAATAAGACATCAAATAGTAACAAATACAACACTAACTTGATATGAAGTAACATTTTGAATAAGTAAAACAAGATTAGATTTTGTAATAATAAAATTAGTAATTACAAAGAGAATAAGCAAAATTGTAGTAAATTGCACAGTAATAAATGAATTAATAATAACGCATGTAATAATAATAGATGATTAAAGAATAATAAATTATGTAGTAATAAATGATTCAATAATAACAATAAGTTTATCATTTCAGAAAGTGAGATTTAAATTATTTTCAAAATGCAATACAATTATATAGCATGGCTCACTCAATAGCAACAATCCAACAATACATCTACACACAATAAATTAATATATACTAGTTATTTTACCATAGCCAAGTAAAAATAATATATGCTTTAATAATTCTTGTGGTTGATAATATTCCAGTTTATTAAAATGGCTGTCATCTTTGTTTCCAATCTAAGTGATTCTGCTTCCTCATTTGTGTAACAGCTTTAATGTGTGATTTAACATCTTTTTTATTATTATATTTAATTTTTGGCGCTACTAATTTCAACTGTGAACGTATATCTATAACTATATAATTTTATTATTTTATAAACGTCATTTATATAGTTTTGTTGTAGTGATCAGCTATATATTTATAATTTTAAAGCAGTACATTTGATTGGAAATAACAGGAAATAACACTGAAAATAGAGTGATATTGTAATAAATTGTAAGTGAAATAGTGATAATGATAAAAAGTCACATAAATTTGTAAAGGGCAAAAAGTAAGTGAGCAGTTTAAGGTTGTAAAACCGAATATCAAGCTTAAATATAATAAACTGAATATCATTTTCTATCTATTTATATCTAATAAAATCTGAATGACATCTCATAATATCATATTCGTACGATTAGTATTTATTATCAAAATGAAAGAAATATTATATTTCCCACTTCTAATATGATGATGTAACCAGGACAAATAATGGTAACTTAAGGCTAAATGATGCCCAATATGGGATAACCGTAAATTGGAATTATTTAATAATAGCCGATTGTTCAAGGATTCGGTTAAACATAAGTTTATAATTAGGGCACAATAATGGCCTAACCTATGATAGCCCAGCCAATGCAGTAAATAGTTGGACAGCCTATGATGGCAGGTTAAGTTATCGTTTAATAACCTATTCAGAACTAAATGATGAATAACGTTCTTTAAAGAGAGATTAGGGAAACACAAATGATGTAGTAAAATCTTGTACGATAATAGCAATAAATGGCTCAATAAAACATGATCCAACAACAGTAAATGTAATAGAATCAAATCAGATAACAATAATAAATGATGCATTAACAATAAATGATACAATAACAATAGATGAGATAGTAATAAATGGGTATGGGCATGGGTATTCAACGCGGAGGTGGTATTTAAGTTTATCATTACAGAAGGTGAATAAGTATATTTCTGCTTTAAATATATGATATAAAATTAATTAAATCTTGTGATGTTAATCAATTGATTATCACAGGATATTTCACACACTCATCTCACGTTCTTCGAAAATTCTGAAAGTTGAGTTTAATGAAACAGATTCTGAGTTTTTGAATTCGTTCATAAGATACACGATGATTAAGCGAACTGTTGGCTGAAAGTAGGCAACTCAAGTTTATATTGTGTGAAATAAATGAAATGTAAATTATATTTTAAGTTTTTGTTTCTAAAATATAGTAATACTTAGTATATTAATCTATAGATTTCAATTAAATTAGTTACATATAGGTAAAGCCAACCAATAAGCCAGCAGTATAGAATATAAATTTCGTCTAAAACCGCATTACTGTTTTAAAAGGCAATATTTACTGGGTTAGTTCTAAATCATTGTATCGTTATTTATGGACAAGTGAAAATACCGTTAATACAAAAACTGTGTATTTACAAAATCTGTTTCTATCAAATATATTATTATGCTGCATTATAGCTGTTTTTAAATTTTTGAACTAATTCCGCTTCAAACATGATGATGCAACCAAACATGATGAACGTTGACCGCACTGGTCAGCCAATAAGCAACATTGCTCAGCCAATGGGTGTGGACAACCAAATGAATCCAATGGGAATGCAACCCATGTAACAGCAAATGGCTCCAATGGTTCAGCCAATGGTTCAACCAGTTCAACCCATGATGGGTCAGCCGATGATGGGTCAACCAATGATGCAACCAGTTTAAAATTAAATGGTGCAACAGCAAATGATGCAACAACAAGCGGTTCAGCAACAAATTCAACAACAGTAAATGATGCAGAACCAAATGGCATAGTAACAAATGGCCTAATAACAAATGAGGTAATAACAAGCCTAATAACAAATGGCTTAATAGTAAATGGCTCAGTAGTAAATGGCTTAACAATAAATGGTGCAATAATAAATGAGACAACAACAAATGATGCAGCAACAGCAAATGCAATAACAACAAATGAGATAGTAACAAATGATGATGCAACAAAGAGGATAAGTTATTAGTGTTGGAGGAATCAACATCGGAATTGGCGGTGGAGGTGTACAAGTATACCACTATAATAGAAGGTGAAAGTTTTATTTACCTATTAATTTCATATTGCAAAATAATACAGATAATATTACAGCTAATTATAAATGTAACAGCTAATAAGATAAAACAAAATCTGATTTTAAATATTCAACTAATGTAAAAACTAACTTTCTACAAAAAAGATCTAAAATGTCTCTTAAAAATCATAGTAAAAAACTAATTAAACCGCTACACACATACGTAATATTATTAATATTATGTATATATGTTCACATTGCATACCATAGAATAAAGTAAAATAGTTACTTGATATTAAAAAAGATGTTAAATCACACATAGTAAATACATTAAAGATAAGATTCATTAAAGATAAATGACGTTTATAAAATAATAAAATTATATAGTTATAGATATACGTTCACAGTTGAAATTAGTAGCGCCAAAAATTAAATATAATAATAAAAAAGATGTTAAATCACACATTAAAGCTGTTACATAAATGATGAAGCAGAATCACTTAGATTGGAAAAAAGATGAAAACCATTTTAATTAACTGGAATATTATCAACCACAAGAATTATTAAAATATATATTATTTTTACTTAGCTATAGTAAAATAACTAGTATATACCTATTTATTGCGTTTAGATGTATTGTTGGATTGTTGCTGTTGAGTGAGTCATGTTATTACAGCTAATTATAATTTAACTTACTAGTATATATACTCTAAATTTGGATGAAGTAACCATGACGTAACATAATTTTAAAATTTAATTATACCACTTCATTATTAATGTCAGACAGTACGAATTTATATTTCAGAGAGCGTAGAATTCGTTAATTTACAGTTTCTCAACCTTATATTTGTTTAAATTCGCTTTAAATTTATTCAGACGATAAATCAGAGGCTATTTCTGAAATAGTTTTAGCGTGTGATAATGAGTTTTCTATGGATCATGGAGTTGATAATTATCCTGTTCAAAAATATGAAGCTGAAAATACTGATAATGAGTCTCCGTTATTTTCATAGAATATTAACGTTGAATTACAGATATTTCCAAGATTATTAACTCTGATATTCTTTTTAGAGGCGTTGTCAGGTATTTTAATGGTTGCATTTTACGACACAGAATAAAAAGAACGTGTGATACATTCTGCTGATACTCAGGACTTTATCACTGATTTTAAAGTTATTGGAAAGTACTAACCAGTGTCTAATACATTTAATAAATTAACTTTAGATGAGATTTAGTACCTGAAATTTGTTGGCCAGACGTCTCCTTAGTAAACTGCTAATAAGAGCAAGTATTTTTTATTTTGTTGTCATAATTTGCCTAAATTTTGTTAAGTGTACGAAAATACGGTAGATAACTAAATTTTGTGTAATTTCACGATTTTATGATATTTTAAAAGCAAACAACAGAGACATTCCATTCCAAAAGCAAAATAGATATTTGAAGATACCAAAAACTAAAATTTATATCAACTTTAGTCGATTAATTCTTATTTTATGTTTATTCGGGTTCCCAGTCTTATTTGCGTTGTCGGCTTTAAAGTGTAATATGTATGTCTAATTCGGATTAGCAGTTTTAATATTCATATTTCAATGCATTTTATACTGACTATCTTATATTAACTCATTTGATTAATCTTTATGGAATTCGATCGGATGCGGTATATTATTCAATTAAATACTCCATAAATTAATATTTTCAAAAATTAGAACGTGATATAGTTTAAATAGCTTAAAATAGTTAATTTTTATCATATTATCATCTCAATTACAGAAGAGTGAAAATATTATGAAAGAAAATATATAGAATATATAGAAAATCATAGTGATATTTTCACCTGAATGAATTTAAGTTAGGAAATGGCATTCGGAATAAATTAAAATTATTTAATAATAATTATAATAGTTATGATCTGATCATATTTTGTAATTTTAATCGAAATAATCAAAATTAAACAATGCAAGATAATACTAAATAAGATTAAATAAACAACCTATTATTTGTACGAACACGTTCAATAATACGATTATCAACTGTATAGTTATTTGAACACAATTGTTCAATTATTATATTTAATCCGTTAACAACAAATTTTCATTTTTAATTATAAAAATAAAAAATCATTTCAGTTCTTCTGTTCGGATTCTTTCTTAAATCCGACAACGAATTTGAAAACCAGATTCGCTCCGAACAGGATCAGATGCGATTTCAGCGCAAACGCGAATTAACCGAAAACGGTTAATACAAATAGAATTAAATACACGAACTAATATATATTCAAATAAGTAGTGGATAACTTTAGATAACGAGAATATTTTGAGACAAAATGGAATTGGTTGAAGGAAAGAGCTATAATTATTTAAAATAGCTTTACAGGATTGAAATGGAAGAGCTTCCCACACCAAAATGAAAGTAGAGAGTAGGTTAGCGCGTTTACAATTATTTACATTAATGAAAGCTGTTATTTTTGACGAGGAATGCGAAAATTCTCGCACTCGGCTTGAAATAGAGAAATTATCCGCTTTGGTTAATTTACTGAGGTATTCAAACTCTATTTAGTCATTAACTCTTCTTACTTGCATTTTTTTGGCTGCCAGATACACAACCTGTCCAAACAAGAAATATAAGAGAAAAAACTTAATATTTGGTACAGAAGCGGCTCCTCAAAGACCTCTAAGTCGAATTCCATATGATACATCGATTTTTACGAAACATCTACATACTACGAATCCAACTGTTTAAAAGAAGCCACAGAACGCAAATAGGAAACTTTTTCGGGAATAACTGGGTTTTCAGGAAATGGGGATCTGTTGGTCGAAATTGACAATTCAGTTGCCTACAAATCAAGTGTTATTTCGGATTCAATCCTTGGCATTAATAAAATACAATTATTCATTTCTGGAATGGAATTATTATATTTATTTAGGATAAACGAGTAACTTTCGCATTTTAATCTAGTTTAGAATCTTACCACTTTAAACATGATTCGTAATGAGTCCGAGATAATGTTTGTAGATTCTCCACCATCAAATTTACTGTCTTCAATAGAGTACAATACGGATATTAATATTAATAACAATCAAATTGCAGAGGTTGACAAACTTTCTGATCTGAGCGAGTCGACTTCTTATTAGTACATTTCAGAATCTTCATCGTCAAAAATATCTATTCAAATTAAGTCAAAGCCATTTTTATTCTATATACTGAAGTTTTTTGAAATTATGACGGGTATTCATGCTATTTTTGTTTATGATTCGGAAACGAGGCCAATTGTTAAGCAACTTAAGTCTTACTAATCAGAATATTGTTTGCAGGCAGTGCTGCGACCGGCTTCTGGTTCATACAAAATTTTAACTTTCGATGAGATTCAGCAGCTTCGATTGCATCGCGCATCAATAAATAATTAGACAACAAAGTTATCAAAGAGTCGTCTTTTGTTTTGTTCAGTTTTAATTTTAGTATATCAGTTCTTAAAGCCCTTTAGTTATGTGTAAGTTTTGAATATAATCATGATTTAGTAAATAATTAACAAAAACAGATTCGGTCTACAGTACAGGATGATATTAGATACAAAATTATACGTGTGTTATAAGAACTTGTTTCTAGCCTTTTAATTCCTTGGAATTATTGTTTTTGATTAATGGAGCGGGACGTGCGCGAGTGCTGCGCAGGTCTTTGAGTTTCTGTGAGAGTATTTTAGAATTATACTTTTTGTCTTCATATAAAAAATATTTTAGTTATTGTTTAATTATTGCATAATATAGAAAGATAGAAGTGTGTTTTAGAATCACAATCCCCACATTTTAGAAACGATTTCAACGTATTTCCCATATTTCGCGATGTCTTATTGTAAGTCTCCCAGTCTTGTATATGCCATTTTAATTGTTTCTATATATTTCTCTGAGTGAATTAATGTGGTTGCAATGAGCATCATATTCTATTCCCTACATCCCTGCTTGAGTGCGAACGCAACCCCTTCGGCTGGATTAACCAAAAATTCATGCGCGAGTAAGAATGCGAACTCGTTCGTTCCCTTGAACTCCTTCTCAATTACTTTGTACAGGCTCTTTTTGTACTTCTTCTAATACGCTTCGCAAACGAGCTTGAAACATGAGCCAGTACACGAGCAAAGTAAATGGACGAACATATTCACGTCCGTTCCAAAACCCTTTGCCGCTTAGTAGAAATGGTCGGCGGTTGCTTCCGGTTCCATTTCCTTGTCATTTTCGCAGATAACCCAGGTCTAAAGGAGTTGGGCCCAGTCAGAATCTGGTGTGCCTTGAGAAATTGCCTTCTTCAGGTCCATGTTGTACAGGGTTTTGTAGTGAGTGTTTACCTGAACCACGTCAGTGTCGGACATCAAAAGAACGAGCGAGATTAAAAATTTTTCGTTGGGCTTAGAATTGTTGGCAATACCGTGAATCTGTTAGGCCCAAAATAAATACCTGTCCTAAAACGCACTTTCCAAAATGAAACTCAAAGTAGATGCCGATTTCTTTATATCTGAGGCCAAAGAAGAAACGTACTTGGCCTGATATTCTGAAGCTATTTGAACTCTTTCAGAATTTGTATATTAATATACTGTTTGAAGTATTTGTTAGTCACTGTTCACATTACTCTCCACTACAGTTTTCAATTAATCCGCTCTTACAGATAAAAGCTATCGATTCAACTCATCTTTATTTGTGGTAAATTCAGTTGGTAAAAATGGATTTGGAGCATTTTAACATTCATTTTAAATTATATCCAAATTCAATTAGTTATTTGAATACATTTCTATGTGAAGTGGAACAAATCATATGATTTGCAATATTTAGTGCGCGCCTTTAAGAAAATATTTATTAAATATTTGTTAAAGTAATTCATAGTAATTCTATAAATAACATGACTCACTCAACAGCAACAATCCAACAATACATCTAAACGCAATAAATAGGTATATACTAGTTATTTTACTATAGCTAAGTAAAAATAATATATATTTTAATAATTCTTGTGGTTGATAATATTCCAGTTAATTAAAATGGTTTTCATCTTTTTTCCAATCTAAGTGATTCTGCTTCATCATTTATGTAACAGCTTTAATGTGTGATTTAACATCTTTTTTATTATTATATTTAATTTTTGGCGCTACTAATTTCAACTGTGAACGTATATCTATAACTATATAATTTTATTATTTTATAAACGTCATTTATCTTTAATGAATCTTATCTTTAATGTATTTACTATGTGTGATTTAACATCTTTTTTAATATCAAGTAACTATTTTACTTTATTCTATGGTATGCAATGTGAACATATATACATAATATTAATAATATTACGTATGTGTGTAGCGGTTTAATTAGTTTTTTACTATGATTTTTAAGAGACATTTTAGATCTTTTTTGTAGAAAGTTAGTTTTTACATTAGTTGAATATTTAAAATCAGATTTTGTTTTATCTTATTAGCTGTTACATTTATAATTAGCTGTAATATTATCTGTATTATTTTGCAATATGAAATTAATAGGTAAATAAAACTTTCACCTTCTATTATAGTGGTATACTTGTACACCTCCACCGCCAATTCCGATGTTGATTCCTCCAACACTAATAACTTATCCTCTTTGTTGCATCATCATTTGTTACTATCTCATTTGTTGTTATTGCATTTGCTGTTGCTGCATCATTTGTTGTTGTCTCATTTATTATTGCACCATTTATTGTTAAGCCATTTACTACTGAGCCATTTACTATTAAGCCATTTGTTATTAGGCTTGTTATTACCTCATTTGTTATTAGGCCATTTGTTACTATGCCATTTGGTTCTGCATCATTTACTGTTGTTGAATTTGTTGCTGAACCGCTTGTTGTTGCATCATTTGCTGTTGCACCATTTAATTTTAAACTGGTTGCATCATTGGTTGACCCTGTTGTTCTATAAATAACTCCATTAAGACAATATGTCTTAATAGGTAGACCACCGGCCGGTACAATTTAATAATGTAATATATTATAGTAATTCACTAGAGTTTAGTAATAATGCGTCTTTTCTTCAAATATTTCAATAAATATCTATTATTTAGTAATTTTGTAGAATTATGGATATCAAGAATGTTGATTTACGTATTTGGATTTACATATTTGGATAATATAGTTGGATACTATTGTTTTACATAAATGTCATCTTATAAATATACCCAACTTAAAAACATATCACTAGAAGTCGAACAGCCCTACTATTTCATCATCTTGTAAGATATTTAACTAGCTATGTACCTTGAAGTCTTAGAACCTGAGAAGCTTTTTTGACTGTTTAGGAGGTTCGTCTTCAGAGTCGATGAAGTCTTTGTAGTTGTCCTTTACCACGAACCTGTCGGCCCACGTGTTGAAGAAAAAGTTCTTGACTTGCTGTTTTGTTGAGCGAGACGGAAACACTTTCCCAGATTCTGGTTCTGTTTATCTTCTGAACGTCGTTGAACGCTTCATGCAGCTCTGAATCGATTGATAGCTCTCGTGAATGAACTATTCTGAAGTAGCTCGACAGCGCGGCGGAGAACTCTTAAATGCTAATAGTCTTCGGTCTTCCCATAGGTTTGTAAAGTGGAAACGCTAATGTGGTAATATCTTGTGTCAACGATATAACCATTTGGTATCTTAATATTTGGATTTGCAAATCACATGTAGTTTCAAATAGACTGCAAATCAATTGCTGTAAACAGTTAGATATAAGTTTCAGACGCTCCAGATTTGAAAGAATTTTAGGTAATGTGGAATGTAGTGTGAATGCAGATAACGCTGTGTTTTAAGCATGTAACTGGTTCTTTCCAGAGTATCATTATGGACATTAGGAATGTTGATTTGCGTAAGTGATCAAGCTATTTTTGTGATTTAATGCTTTATCATGATATCATATTTCAAATGAGAAATGGAAACTGGAGTTACTAAAACCATAATTAGTTAATGATAATAGATTTCACTCCAACTGTAACAGCATTCATAATTGTGATGAATAATGGTGAGTAACTTTAAAATACTTGAAAAGTGCTATGCACGTAGCAAGCTTGTAAAATAAATTTAAAGTAATGAATTCCAAAATTATTCGTGTTCAGAGCTATGAAGAGCTTACTATTATGTTATATTTGATACTCAATGAAAACTGCACGAGCCGTTACCATATTAATAAATGGATAGCGATTAAATTCACAAAATACATTCTACGTCACTACTTCTCCACTTTCACTCGTCGAACAAACTGAAAAACGGTTCTGAAGCAGATTCTTCTTTCGGCTCCGGCTTCTTAGGAACGAACTTCTGAATGGAAGGCGCCTCTGGAGCAACCGGTTCGTTCTGGTTTGGGAAACGCGAGAAGAGCTCGGCCAGACTGCATTGCTCTTGAAACGCCTGGTTGCTGGACGCGAAGAACACCTTTTACTCTATGTTTTGGACCGTGTTCTGCGCGGAGTAGTTCACGACGTTGTTCGGAATCTGGTCTTGCTGGAAGCTGCCAAGCAGGTCTTTCGGCTCGCTGGGCTGCGACTATTGTTCGCTGTCTGTGATGGAGGCGTTGATCCGCTCCGCCCAGGTGTTGAAGAAGTAGTTCTTCACCTGGACGCTAGTTTTGTCCAGCGAAACCGCAAGCTGCTGCCAGAGCTGGGGTCTGAGCAACTTCGGAAAGGCCTTGAAGGCGACGTACAGCTGCAGATCGGTGTCCAGCGGCAGCTAGGTGTGATCTCGCAGAAACTGCCTCAGGGCCTCCGAGAACTCGTTTTCTCTGATTTTGAAGGGTCTGCCCATGTGTTTTTGGAGGTGAAACAGAGAAGTAAACATTGGAGGTATTCTAGCATCTAGAACATTTTCAAAATCGCTTTTTAAAACCAATTGGTTTGCCCGGAATATAAACGAATCCAGTCTCAAAGTTAAATCGAACAGTAATGCATAAACGGGTAATAGAGACGTTCAGAGACTGGTGATTTACTTCTAATATACAGGAAAAGATTTAGTGTGATTGATTCCATATTCTTTACATTTGATTTGATTGGTTTCATCTATCTACGCATATAACCGCATATCTGATCCGGTTTCATGCAAAGCTAAAAATATTTCAAACTATTTTAAAACACGTTGTTTCATGTTTTTGTAAATCTGCAAATAATTGTTAACTGGCAACTGGGCATTAATATAATAAATTATTAGAAACAATTACTAAATATCAAATGAACATTTCAAGTTGATTGACATTTTAATGTAGGCTTTTTAACTATATTCTTCTAGTCTCTACATTATAATACCACCTTTTCAACCCAGACACTTTCTTTAACATCATTCTTCTCCATGTGACTATTTAGTGTTTAGTATATTAACTAAAGTTTATGGGTTCTCCAGTATTAATGCAAATATTATTGTTATTTGTCATTTAATTCTTCAACATATTTCTTTCTAGTTCTTCATATAAATACTTCACTTCTTAAATATCATTTATAACTCCATATACCATATTACTTTCTGGTAAAATATATTTCACATCAAACTCTCGTCGAACAGGCTGGAAAACGGAGTGAACACGATTTCCTGGACTTCAAAATCCTAACTCGTCGTCCGCGGCTCTCTTCTGGACACACGCTCGGCCCAGGTGTTGAAGAAGTAGTTCTTCACCTGCACGGCCGTTTTGTTCAGAGCCGCGCCCATCTGCTCCCAGAGTTGAGCCCGCATGGCCCTCGGGTACTGCTTGAAGGACTCGTACAGATCTTGGTCGTCTTGGTGTTGAGTGTTTGAAAGTAAGTTTATGCCCTAAGCGAGCGCGTTGGTAAACGCCTCGAAATTAATGGTGAACGGTCTGCCCATTTGGAGTGAGAAACGATTTTCATAATTTATTTTATTATCAGGAATTTAGTATGTTTGCAAAAGAAAAGTACTCTATCTTTATTTAGTCTCGGATTGATCAGTAAGATACAAAACATTAACAATTCATAACGTATTTACAAAAATATTCGTTAAATAAGCATATTTTGCAATTTAACACATATTCCGTATAAATAAATATTAAATGTACAGATTTTCTATTATTTTTTATTTGTTGCGTAAAATAATAATTGTAAACTAATAAATAATGAATGGGCTTGCTCTATTTTAAATTCGTTCATTACACTTGTTTGTAATGTTTTTTACATATATCGGCTAACTCTTTTGGTACATCTCAAAAACATCCACTCAATAATCAATTACTTCAATCACAAGGAACATTAAAAAATGATATATTCATTTTAACGCGTTCTTTACTCCTGTACGTAAAGGACTCTATATTTTCAGTGTTAATTATTTGAGATGTCATCAAATTATATCAATTCAGAAATGTTAGTATTGTTTTATACTTTATCGTGTTATTACTGTGTTATTAATATTTATATAACGTTAATGTATGGTTAACTGACTAAAGATCATTGCGGAATATTCTAGTAAAAAATTAAATCTCTGAAGAAAATCGAGAACATTGAAGATATCTTGAAACAGAGAGAATAAAACCTACCTGCCCAGTAGGAACATCCCAAGAGAAGCTAAAAAGCGCGAAACCCTTAAAGCGCGAAACCCAATAAAGGCATAGGAGAATCGAGCATTGACTCGTTCTTCTGAAGGCGCTTCTTCTAGATGAAGGAGCGTACCTTTGATGCCCTCAAAGGTTTAAAACACGATATTGAACCAGTATAAACGAAAGTTAAGTGAGTGGGATATATAATAACTTTTTCACAATCATTACAGTATGATATCTTCTATATTAATCAATGTTTAATTTTAAAGAATATAATAAAATGAGTTTTCGTTATGCTCACATTCATTATACCTCAACAATAATCTTCTGTCTTATTGTACAAAAAATAATAATATTAATAAAAGAAAAATAAATAAATAGATAATACTTTCTGGAGAATCATAAATATTTTTGTTTACAGATCGAATATAGTCCTCAATTTTATAAATTTCTTTATAATAATCACTTGAGTTTTCATTATTTGGTTTCAACTCTAAAGAATAAACATTAAATAACTGTACAGTTAATATTTCAGTTCAAATGTTCATAAAAACAGGTGGACTTATGTGCACTACTTGTGATGTAAAAATATTCAATTCTACACTTATATTTTTGGCTTATGGTAATATACTTTCTGCGATAGTAACTAATCCTATAACTATAATCAATATTTCGTAGAGTAGTATTTAATACAGATTTTAGGCCAAAAATTCAGCTGGAATCGCCATATTAATCAATACAAATACTGAAATTTATTTGAATAATGTGTAATTAACAGGATACAACGAAAATAACAACCATTCGATCATTTGTGCAACTGTGAACAAAATAGTTTCCGTATACTTACATAACTTATAAGTATGTGCAAATTATCAAAATGATTTTGGTGAAGTTTTAGCTACAATTACTATTTAAGGCACCATTAATTATAATTGCAGCAATATTTGCGCGAGTGGACGGTTTACATACGGGCTGTGTCTCGAGGAGTTGCTGCACAGTAGCATATCAGACGGCTAGAACATGTGCGTGGACCCATTTGAGTTTCTGAACGATTCCTGTGTATGCAAGCACGGTTACATTTTGAACCAATCGCAGTGCATAAACGTAATTAACTCGCTGTTGAACCTCGAGCAATCGTTGGGAAACAACATAAGTGCAATAACCAAAGTGATTGACGACAACCGCGCAGCATTAGAAAGAAGTGTCAACTCCAATGTCAGTGTGATATTATAACTACTTCAAGAAAGACAGACCCAAATAGAATACAACGTGTCTGAAACGTATAAGCATTCTTCCTAGTATCTGAAAGGTAATATATCGTCGCTCGAATAAATTATTGATGATAATAAGACATAACTTATCTAAAATATTATTTATAGTTCTGAATATATTTATAATTTGCTGGAAAATAGTACAAATTAGTTATAAATTAATGCAAATAATACATATTATGATATAGACTCTAACATAAATGCAAATGTAACTTATATCGAATAAAAAATAGAATCTGTATTTAACATTATTTAACAAAATTTATTATATCAAATTAATTTGTTGAACACAGATATAGATAAGACCTATTAAGCATTTAAAGTAGATTTATCAACTAATTATACATTAACAGATACAAATATTTTCAATAACTTCACTATCTTGAGCGATTAACTGTTTGATATTAATGATACAATATATTCATAACTATAAAACACAGATGAATATTTGTAAATTGAAATAGGACGATTAAGGGCAGAAATCGATTCGATATATAAAAAGAAATGAAATAATTATTGGAGATTATAATATCTATGATATATATGAGTGCTATTATAATGATAATTTCATGGAGATATGAAATAATGAAAATTATGTGAGATACATATATTATTGTGCAGCTTAATTGGACTATTTTGAGATAAATATTAGTTTTCTATTTCGTTATTTACTGTATTTCAATAGTTTTCAATACAATAGTAAACACAGTAGTATAAATAATGTGTTATGTGTTAATTTGAGATTAATAGATTGATGTGAACAGAATATCTAAATAATATCATCGCACACCTATGCACTGAGCAACGCTGATTATGAAATAATTAAATGTTTAAATTTAATATTAAGAACCTTAACTCTTTAAAATATGAATTACAAGTTAGCATTACTTTATAATAGTAATATAGTGACTTAAACGATGTTAAACAACATTGTATAACTCAAGATTCTAAGAATTATAAGCAATACGGGGTATGATGCGCAGAGTTCGGACAGAGGACACAGTGATTGAAATGAATACTTTCAAATTATGAAACTAAAATTATCTTAAGTCACAAATGTCTATCTCGTTCAATTATTGCTATTTCCTCAATAATTTAGAAATAATATAATGAATTAACCAACTATATGGCATCAAAAATTACATCATTGCTGAGCTGCCTTAAACAATATAGTCATATTTTAGATTTTTATCAGTGATCGCGATTAAAAGTAGATATTGTAACTATAACTATGTAAAATTTTTAAGCAGTATTCAGTGCACGAATACTCTAAAGAGCATGGAAAAGTCAAACGAGGTCAAACTGAGTATTCACCTTTTGATTTTCTGCCGATATATAATAAATACATTCTCCTTTACGGATTCACTTAGTGAAGAAACAACAGATGTGTTGACTAAATCTTCTTCTCGATAAACCACCACATGGTAATGATTACAAGGAACGTTATATCATCTGTTGTATTACCTTGTTATAGTAATCAAACGCGGAATTACAGGTTGTTTATACTGTAGTTGTTGAGTCTCACTATTAATACAATATGAAGATTTCGCTTCAGTGAAAATAACCGCAGAGTGAGATGGTAATTTAGAATCGATCAATCGATGATCAAACATGTTCGCACACATTATATCAGAAACTCATGACAAAATATATAGCTTATATAATGCAAATAGACAGTAAGAACCCATACTTCATCGTTTACAAGTTATGGAAACAAATTTTACTTTACTTTCATTTTCAAAGTGAACAACAAGCATCAAATACTGAATATTAAAGCCAAAACATTGCCACGAACCGGCCTTTTTTCTATCTTTGGTTCGACTATTTGTCCGACTTGACATGTATTGATACCTATTTTACATCTAAAATATTTAAACTTATACGTAATACTTTTATAAGATTATATATTAACAAAATAACTGTGTTAATTACTCAAAACTACCAGAACTTAAGAATACGAATTAGGTTATCCCCTTCAATGTTACTATTTCAAAGTTAGAAGCTGCTAGATCCACGTTTTGAGTAAAAATTCAATCACTATATTTAATTTTACGCCTCAATTTTTATGAAAGTGTGATCATATAACTGATTAAATATACAACTAATGTGATTATAAACGATTATGTTGATTATTATAAGTATTTAGAGCTAATAATATGGGTTAATTTGTGGGTTAATACGTTAAATATGGTGATTATATCTAAATATTTCCAATATTGCATTATCTCACTGAAATATAGCTATAAAAGCAAGTTTTGTCTCCACAAATCGCGAATATCATTCGTAAATCACTGCATTGGTGTTTAAAACGAAATGAACTGATTAGTTTGTTAAATAACTATTTAATCATTTAAATATCAAACTAGTGAAAATGTACTGTTATGTAATTAATATTGAATTTTGAAAAATTAAAAGTAACATTTGGGAGTAACCATTTTTCATATAAATATAATTTGTGTGAAATATAATATTCGTCAGACTGCAACCGTGCCAACAATGTCAAGACTCCATCTCTGCGTCTGTATTCTATATCTATCAAATAATCCAATCGTTTTCGTGAATTGCCAATTCAATGACTCTTCATGAACTTATTGAAAAAATATGGTACCAATAGTATAAAATGCCATTTTCCAAATGCTATATTTCTGAGATAATTGCCAGAACAATTCTTTTGACGTAGTTTTATGTTGCATATCTTAATGTATTAACAATAGGGTTAGAATGGTATGACTTATTTACAGCTGTATTCACAGTAAAATATATATGCAGTTATCATCTATTATTATATTTAAAGCACTAGTTAGTGCACACTCTAATAATCGCTGCAGCCACTAAGTTGACAGTAACAATAAGCAGTATGTGTACTGTAATAAAATTAGCAACATAAACCAGTTGAATGTCAGCAATAATATGTACGTTACAGGTGGTAATAGTTATATATTCGTATATTCAAATATAGCCCATTCTTCACAGCTCAATTTCTAAATGAAAGCAGTCAACGAGTTCGCCGTGTTCGGTTTGAGCACCAGCGAACAGGAAGTATACGATTGCCTCATAAATGTTTCAATTAATTTGGACGTTGTAAAAGCGGCGCTGATATGTTAAACTTGTGATGTGCAAATTCAGTAGTCAACCCTAATATTCGTAGCAAGCGGCGTCATATTGTCAGGAGTACTGACTCAATCAATGTCTCTAATATAGATCAAGTCCTGTTCAATACAGCATAGATTCAACTGCAACTATTCCGCAGGGATTGTAAGTTAAGTATACAACAACATAAGCACTCTCGAACTAATACGGGTGAATTTGTCTGGATACAACTAGAACTTAAACAGCACTGCGGGCTATTTTAGCTAGGTTGTCACTGCCACTGTTGATATTCTATTTAACTAAGTATAAATATGTGCGTCTGAAATATTCATTGCTGAAAACTATGGAAGTGTTACAGTATCTGGTTAAGTAGCCGAAGACTGCAATAATATTTGCGCGAGCGGACGGTTTACATACGGGCTGTGTCTCGAGGAGTTGCTGCACAGTAGCATATCAGACGGCTAGAACATGTGCGTGGACCCATTTGAGTTTCTGAACGATTCCTGTGTATGCAAGCACGGTTACATTTTGAACCAATCGCAGTGCATAAACGTAATTAACTCGCTGTTGAACCTCGAGCAATCGTTGGGAAACAACATAAGTGCAATAACCAAAGTGATTGACGACAACCGCGCAGCATTAGAAAGAAGTGTCAACTCCAATGTCAGTGTGATATTATAACTACTTCAAGAAAGACAGACCTAAATAGAATACAACGTGTCTGAAACGTATAAGCATTCTTCCTAGTATCTGAAAGGTAATATATCGTCGCTCGAATAAATAATTATGGACAATTATTAAAACATTTAAAGATAATTAGAACTCACTAATCAAAAATTAAAATAATATATTATCAACAATTATAGTACAACAAATTTAGTTGATTAATAATAATATTATAATATTACTAATCAGATAACAAATAATATGAGCTTATTGTAATAGTCAATATATTTGACTTAGAATTAACTTATATTATTTATTAACAGAAATATTTCGCAAATATATCTTGATATTAATAGTGCCTCCACCAGTAATTAAGAGTAATTACATATGAATACATCAAATATTTACACAAGAATGAATACAAACATTACAGAATTATGTAATAATATTTCTACTTTTAAAACAGGTTTAAAAAATACAATAATTTAAACTAATAACAGTATTTTGACTAATTCAACATATATATTAGATTATATGATTAATAATAAATATTAAAAGTTGTGAAATATAATATACCATAATTATTATATACCATAATTATGAATATGTATGTATATCATAATATATATATATTTATATATTCATTTCACTTCCTCGAGACAGCACAAACAGACTTCATTGAGACTTTCGAAAGCAAAACATGGGCTCTCGCACGCCAGTGTTTCCACTTTCAAACGGGCTCAACCCGTCATTTATGCCCACTCAGTAAAGACCCAATAGGGCCCTCACTGAGTCGTTAGCGGACCAGTTTCACCTGATTCGCTAACTTACTTTTTAGAAACTGGTTCTCGCTTCTATTTCGTTTCTTTTTGCTCGTTATTTCCTTCGGCTTGCATGGGAGGTTGTTCCGTTGTATTGGCATTGCTTGATGATGGTTGCCTTTGATGCATTGGTTCATTAACTTCTGATATTCAATTTGGAGCTTCTTCTTCTAGGCTTTCGTTAAGATTGGCTTGGTTTCCTATTTTGTGTCAGCTATCGTTTTTTATTTATTTTAACCATCTTTTGGCTATGATTTGACAAGCTTTTCTAAGATAGGTTATTTATCCTCTTTCTAAGTTTTTTTTGAGGAGACTTTGCGTTAGATTGGGGCTTTTAAGTGGTATTTTGATCTTGTGACTTTTAGACTGGGGCTTTTTCTCTTTCTGCTTCTGAGCGTTCTTAGGCTTCGTTTTATCAGGCGCCTTTTCTTCAATATTCTTCGTAGGTTCAGCTTTCTAACTTACTTTAGTCTTTTTCTCGTTTTCAGACTGGGCTTCGGTATTATCATGTATTATCTTTTAAGTGATCTTCTTGTCGTCATACTTCTTTTTGGTTTCTTTGAATTTACGCATCACTGCCGCCGCTGTATCAAATTAACTTTACAATTCTCTTTACAATTTGGCGATCTTCTCTTTGAGAGACTAAATTTTCTTGTCATTGCCTTTCGCGTTGGGGATTACTTTGGTCTGGGTGGCTTTAAATTGTCTCGAAATTTACTCGGAGTTCTTCCAAGAATTCTCTTGACTTTTAATGAATAGTGAGATTCTTACCGATTATGATCGGAATAATTTTGAGCGGGTTACCATTTTGATCCTTTTTGTCCCGATAATGCTACTCTTTGAGAGCATAATACTTATCAAGATCCCAAGTGATTCCAATATCCAAATAAATCTGAACTCCGTTGACCACAATGCTGATGTCCGGTTTAGTCCGATCTTCCAGCCTGTTTTCGTTGTCTTTGCAGACTTTTCTGGCTTGATATCTCTTTCTGAGGATTATTTCAAGGAAGTCTGCAAAACGATCGTGGGCTGCTATGTTCAGCTCGTTGATCTTTTTGCAGTCTTGTTCGTGGTCTTCTTTGTATGGTTTTTTGCACAGTTCGCAAATTTCTGGGATTAGTGTATCCCTCACGTTGTTGAAAACCCAGTTGATCATGTATTAGAATGCAGTGTTATCCATTCTTCTACGGCCCGTAACAGTGTGTACCCTGGTTTAGGCACCGTGTCGTCGACCTGTAGTGACATTTTTTCTTGGATTTTCATTTCTTTGCGTTCATTTCTTTAGTAATTTTTTTTTAGTCACCATTTTCTCGAATATAGCAGTCAATCTTTTGGATTTAATCTACCTTCATCTAATCGTAGTACGCGCCGGGTAAGATGATTCCAAGACCTCCTTGGCATTTGAAGTCAAATGCGAATTGTTGGAGTGCATCAGAGGATGCATTTGAGTGGAGTATTTCTTCCATGTCTACCATTAGCTGCTTGTCAATTTCTTGATAAAGCTGCTTGTTCTCAGCGCAGTGCTCCGCGACGTCGATGAGAGGTCCGTAATTACAGGCGTAATTACGATGCATTGGCAGAAGAGTAGAAGTTTATCCTTGTTTGGAATGTCTAATTTTGCGTACCCATCAAATTTCTTTTTGAGATTGTCCGTGATTTGTTTTGCCAGTGGTTTCGCTGTTTTTCCAAAATATTAGCCTAAAAAGTTCACGATTCCTGATTTGTTAAAGAAGTTGGGGTGAGTGCACTCGCATTTTTCGGTATTTACTTCTAAATGCATTTCTTTGTACAAGGCAATCGTTTCGTTGATAGTTTATTGGATTTTGTCGGGAGTTGTGATTACGACCATATCGTCTATAAACCTCAAAGCGAATTTATATGAGTTTCCATTTTAGTCTTTTGCGGCCTGTGTTTCTCCATGATTTAGTTTGAGAAACCACAGTATAGGATAGTACTATTAAGGTTGCAACCTTAATTTATTCCTACTTGGAGTTAATGGAAGTTGTTTGACCATCTGGCTAAATTTGGTTCATAATATAGCGGGAATCTATATTACTTACCCCTGCTCTATTAGCATTTTTTCAATTAATTCATGTCTAACACTCGAGAAGGCTCTTTTCACGTAGAATTTGATGGCGACAAGGCCGCCTTCGATTGCCAGAGCGAGTTTGTGTTTGGCTAATAGCATTACGGATGGTGTGATTGCAAATTAGTTTTAATTGATTTTAATTTTGCTGACTAAACGTCTTTTGAGCATGGAATGGTAGCAGGAGAGCAGTGCTTCTTGGACTTATACTGGTCTATAATCCTGTTTTCCATCACTATCAAGTTTGTGCTTATCTATGTATACTACTCTAGATTTGTATAGTTTAGATTTGTCCTTGATAGTTACTGCTTCATATATCTGTTTGAACATTTGAATGAGTAATCTAAGTAGAAAGTAGTTGTAGTGACCACAAAAAACCCCTATTATTTTTCTTAAGTTCACATATCGAAAATATATAACAATATATTTCAGTTAATTAGAAATTTAGCTAAAAATCAATGTGAAAATAGAATATATTAAATTGTTACAATTTCACTAACATGAGCAGCTCCAGTTTCTTTCATCGAATACTTAATATTAGTTCACAGTGATTTATCTGCATAAATCAATTGTGGTCAATGGTAAGGTCAGCATTCCGGTGCATCTGTTAGACGTAAACGTTTTGGTCCCTCCATAAGTGAACGTAGATGGAACTGTACATGAACTTATAGCTGACCAGTCAGTAGCTGTACAGATAAGTTTGGTTGACGCATCATAGTTCACATATTATTAAAATCTGCATGCTAATGTTTAGCCAGCTGAAACCATTTAACCAGTTATTGTAACGATTTGCTCTGGACAACTCGTAGACCGCTTTTAGAAGCTAGTTTACGATCCACACACCACTCCAGGATTACATAAAGCCTTCAAATATGTATAATTTGCATATGTGTTTTAAATGTAAGTTAATAATTGTGAATAATTATTTTTTATATAATTTTATGAAAGCTAAAGTCTATTTGTGAGGCTTTAATGTAACTAATTCTTTAAATTTATAAAATTTGTTATATTTCCATAAATATATTGATCAAGCTGAGCAATTTGAATATATCGTGCTGAATCTGTTTATTTTTACTTATTATATAAATATTATGATTAGTTTTAACTATAATCCAGTATTTTTGCTTCAATTTAGGAATTATTTACTTCTATTTTCCCTCCTAGCATAAATACTGTTGAATAAAGCTTATTAAAAGCCGATATATTAAAATTTGATATTTTGTTGTTTGTTACTTCATATTGTTATTATATTTATAAATCAAGTTAATTTGCAAATTGATTTTATATAATATTAAGCTAAGTTAATTGTCCATAATTATTTATTCGAGCGACGATATATTACCTTTCAGATACTAGGAAGAATGCTTATACGTTTCAGACACGTTGTATTCTATTTGGGTCTGTCTTTCTTGAAGTAGTTATAATATCACACTGACATTGGAGTTGACACTTCTTTCTAATGCTGCGCGGTTGTCGTCAATCACTTTGGTTATTGCACTTATGTTGTTTCCCAACGATTGCTCGAGGTTCAACAGCGAGTTAATTACGTTTATGCACTGCGATTGGTTCAAAATGTAACCGTGCTTGCATACACAGGAATCGTTCAGAAACTCAAATGGGTCCACGCACATGTTCTAGCCGTCTGATATGCTACTGTGCAGCAACTCCTCGAGACACAGCCCGTATGTAAACCGTCCGCTCGCGCAAATATTATTGCAGTCTTCGGCTACTTAACCAGATACTGTAACACTTCCATAGTTTTCAGCAATGAATATTTCAGACGCACATATTTATACTTAGTTAAATAGAATATCAACAGTGGCAGTGACAACCTAGCTAAAATAGCCCGCAGTGCTGTTTAAGTTCTAGTTGTATCCAGACAAATTCACCCGTATTAGTTCGAGAGTGCTTATGTTGTTGTATACTTAACTTACAATCCCTGCGGAATAGTTGCAGTTGAATCTATGCTGTATTGAACAGGACTTGATCTATATTAGAGACATTGATTGAGTCAGTACTCCTGACAATATGACGCCGCTTGCTACGAATATTAGGGTTGACTACTGAATTTGCACATCACAAGTTTAACATATCAGCGCCGCTTTTACAACGTCCAAATTAATTGAAACATTTATGAGGCAATCGTATACTTCCTGTTCGCTGGTGCTCAAACCGAACACGGCGAACTCGTTGACTGCTTTCATTTAGAAATTGAGCTGTGAAGAATGGGCTATATTTGAATATACGAATATATAACTATTACCACCTGTAACGTACATATTATTGCTGACATTCAACTGGTTTATGTTGCTAATTTTATTACAGTACACATACTGCTTATTGTTACTGTCAACTTAATGGCTGCAGCGATTATTAGAGTGTGCACTAACTAGTGCTTTAAATATAATAATAGATGATAACTGCATATATATTTTACTGTGAATACAGCTGTAAATAAGTCATACCATTCTAACCCTATTGTTAATACATTAAGATATGCAACATAAAACTACGTCAAAAGAATTGTTCTGGCAATTATCTCAGAAATATAGCATTTGGAAAATGGCATTTTATACTATTGGTACCATATTTTTTCAATAAGTTCATGAAGAGTCATTGAATTGGCAATTCACGTAAACGATTGGATTATTTGATAGATATAGAATACAGACGCAGAGATGGAGTCTTGACATTGTTGGCACGGTTGCAGTCTGACGAATATTATATTTCACACAAATTATATTTATATGAAAAATGGTTACTCCCAAATGTTACTTTTAATTTTTCAAAATTCAATATTAATTACATAACAGTACATTTTCACTAGTTTGATATTTAAATGATTAAATAGTTATTTAACAAACTAATCAGTTCATTTCGTTTTAAACACCAATGCAGTGATTTACGAATGATATTCGCGATTTGTGGAGACAAAACTTGCTTTTATAGCTATATTTCAGTGAGATAATGCAATATTGGAAATATTTAGATATAATCACCATATTTAACGTATTAACCCACAAATTAACCCATATTATTAGCTCTAAATACTTATAATAATCAACATAATCGTTTATAATCACATTAGTTGTATATTTAATCAGTTATATGATCACACTTTCATAAAAATTGAGGCGTAAAATTAAATATAGTGATTGAATTTTTACTCAAAACGTGGATCTAGCAGCTTCTAACTTTGAAATAGTAACATTGAAGGGGATAACCTAATTCGTATTCTTAAGTTCTGGTAGTTTTGAGTAATTAACACAGTTATTTTGTTAATATATAATCTTATAAAAGTATTACGTATAAGTTTAAATATTTTAGATGTAAAATAGGTATCAATACATGTCAAGTCGGACAAATAGTCGAACCAAAGATAGAAAAAAGGCCGGTTCGTGGCAATGTTTTGGCTTTAATATTCAGTATTTGATGCTTGTTGTTCACTTTGAAAATGAAAGTAAAGTAAAATTTGTTTCCATAACTTGTAAACGATGAAGTATGGGTTCTTACTGTCTATTTGCATTATATAAGCTATATATTTTGTCATGAGTTTCTGATATAATGTGTGCGAACATGTTTGATCATCGATTGATCGATTCTAAATTACCATCTCACTCTGCGGTTATTTTCACTGAAGCGAAATCTTCATATTGTATTAATAGTGAGACTCAACAACTACAGTATAAACAACCTGTAATTCCGCGTTTGATTACTATAACAAGGTAATACAACAGATGATATAACGTTCCTTGTAATCATTACCATGTGGTGGTTTATCGAGAAGAAGATTTAGTCAACACATCTGTTGTTTCTTCACTAAGTGAATCCGTAAAGGAGAATGTATTTATTATATATCGGCAGAAAATCAAAAGGTGAATACTCAGTTTGACCTCGTTTGACTTTTCCATGCTCTTTAGAGTATTCGTGCACTGAATACTGCTTAAAAATTTTACATAGTTATAGTTACAATATCTACTTTTAATCGCGATCACTGATAAAAATCTAAAATATGACTATATTGTTTAAGGCAGCTCAGCAATGATGTAATTTTTGATGCCATATAGTTGGTTAATTCATTATATTATTTCTAAATTATTGAGGAAATAGCAATAATTGAACGAGATAGACATTTGTGACTTAAGATAATTTTAGTTTCATAATTTGAAAGTATTCATTTCAATCACTGTGTCCTCTGTCCGAACTCTGCGCATCATACCCCGTATTGCTTATAATTCTTAGAATCTTGAGTTATACAATGTTGTTTAACATCGTTTAAGTCACTATATTACTATTATAAAGTAATGCTAACTTGTAATTCATATTTTAAAGAGTTAAGGTTCTTAATATTAAATTTAAACATTTAATTATTTCATAATCAGCGTTGCTCAGTGCATAGGTGTGCGATGATATTATTTAGATATTCTGTTCACATCAATCTATTAATCTCAAATTAACACATAACACATTATTTATACTACTGTGTTTACTATTGTATTGAAAACTATTGAAATACAGTAAATAACGAAATAGAAAACTAATATTTATCTCAAAATAGTCCAATTAAGCTGCACAATAATATATGTATCTCACATAATTTTCATTATTTCATATCTCCATGAAATTATCATTATAATAGCACTCATATATATCATAGATATTATAATCTCCAATAATTATTTCATTTCTTTTTATATATCGAATCGATTTCTGCCCTTAATCGTCCTATTTCAATTTACAAATATTCATCTGTGTTTTATAGTTATGAATATATTGTATCATTAATATCAAACAGTTAATCGTTCAAGATAGTGAAGTTATTGAAAATATATTTATGCCTGCTCTTTTGTTATTAAATTAAAATGTGACTAACTTAAAAACATATCACTATCTATTATTTAGTAATTTTGTAGAATTATGGATATCAAGAATGTTGATTTACGTATTTGGATTTACATATTTGGATAATATAGTTGGATACTATTGTTTTACATAAATGTCATCTTATAAATATACCCAACTTAAAAACATATCACTAGAAGTCGAACAGCCCTACTATTTCATCATCTTGTAAGATATTTAACTAGCTATGTACCTTGAAGTCTTAGAACCTGAGAAGCTTTTTTGACTGTTTAGGAGGTTCGTCTTCAGAGTCGATGAAGTCTTTGTAGTTGTCCTTTACCACGAACCTGTCGGCCCACGTGTTGAAGAAAAAGTTCTTGACTTGCTGTTTTGTTGAGCGAGACGGAAACACTTTCCCAGATTCTGGTTCTGTTTATCTTCTGAACGTCGTTGAACGCTTCATGCAGCTCTGAATCGATTGATAGCTCTCGTGAATGAACTATTCTGAAGTAGCTCGACAGCGCGGCGGAGAACTCTTAAATGCTAATCGTCTTCGGTCTTCCCATTGGTTTGTAAAGTGGAAACGCTAATGTGGTAATATCTTGTGTCAACGATATAACCATTTGGTATCTTAATATTTGGATTTGCAAATCACATGTAGTTTCAAATAGACTGCAAATCAATTGCTGTAAACAGTTAGATATAAGTTTCAGACGCTCCAGATTTGAAAGAATTTTAGGTAATGTGGAATGTAGTGTGAATGCAGATAACGCTGTGTTTTAAGCATGTAACTGGTTCTTTCCAGAGTATCATTATGGACATTAGGAATGTTGATTTGCGTAAGTGATCAAGCTATTTTTGTGATTTAATGCTTTATCATGATATCATATTTCAAATGAGAAATGGAAACTGGAGTTACTAAAACCATAATTAGTTAATGATAATAGATTTCACTCCAACTGTAACAGCATTCATAATTGTGATGAATAATGGTGAGTAACTTTAAAATACTTGAAAAGTGCTATGCACGTAGCAAGCTTGTAAAATAAATTTAAAGTAATGAATTCCAAAATTATTCGTGTTCAGAGCTATGAAGAGCTTACTATTATGTTATATTTGATACTCAATGAAAACTGCACGAGCCGTTACCATATTAATAAATGGATAGCGATTAAATTCACAAAATACATTCTACGTCACTACTTCTCCACTTTCACTCGTCGAACAAACTGAAAAACGGTTCTGAAGCAGATTCTTCTTTCGGCTCCGGCTTCTTAGGAACGAACTTCTGAATGGAAGGCGCCTCTGGAGCAACCGGTTCGTTCTGGTTCGGGAAACGCGAGAAGAGCTCGGCCAGACTGCATTGCTCTTGAAACGCCTGGTTGCTGGACGCGAAGAACACCTTTTACTCTATGTTTTGGACCGTGTTCTGCGCGGAGTAGTTCACGACGTTGTTCGGAATCTGGTCTTGCTGGAAGCTGCCAAGCAGGTCTTTCAGCTCGCTGGGCTGCGACTATTGTTCGCTGTCTGTGATGGAGGCGTTGATCCGCTCCGCCCAGGTGTTGAAGAAGTAGTTCTTCACCTGGACGCTAGTTTTGTCAAGCAAAACTGCAAGCTGCTGCCAGAGCTGGGGTCTGAGCGACTTCGGAAAGGCCTTGAAGGCGACGTACAGGTGCAGATCGGTGTCCAGCGGCAGCTGGGTGTGATCTCGCATAAACTGCCTCAGGGCCTCCGAGAACTCGTTTTCTCTGATTTTGAAGGGTCTGCCCATGTGTTTTTGGAGGTGAAATGGAGAAGTAAACACTGGTGGTATTCTAGCATCTAGAACATTTTCAAAATCGCTTTTTAAAACCAATTGGTTTGCCCGGAATATAAACGAATCCAGTCTCAAAGTTAAATCGAACAGTAATGCATAAACGGGTAATAGAGACGTTCAGAGACTGGTGATTTACTTCTAATATACAGGAAAAGATTTAGTGTGATTGATTCCATATTCTTTACATTTGATTTGATTGGTTTCATCTATCTACGCATATAACCGCATATCTGATCCGGTTTCATGCAAAGCTAAAAATATTTCAAACTATTTTAAAACACGTTGTTTCATGTTTTTGTAAATCTGCAAATAATTGTTAACTGGCAACTGGGCATTAATATAATAAATTATTAGAAACAATTACTAAATATCAAATGAACATTTCAAGTTGATTGACATTTTAATGTAGGCTTTTTAACTATATTCTTCTAGTCTCTACATTATAATACCACCTTTTCAACCCAGACACTTTCTTTAACATCATTCTTCTCCATGTGACTATTTAGTGTTTAGTATATTAACTAAAGTTTATGGGTTCTCCAGTATTAATGCAAATATTATTGTTATTTGTCATTTAATTCTTCAACATATTTCTTTCTAGTTCTTCATATAAATACTTCACTTCTTAAATATCATTTATAACTCCATATACCATATTACTTTCTGGTAAAATATATTTCACATCAAACTCTCGTCGAACAGGCTGGAAAACGGAGTGAACACGATTTCCTGGACTTCAAAATCCTAACTCGTCGTCCGCGGCTCTCTTCTGGACACGCGCTCGGCCCAGGTGTTGAAGAAGTAGTTCTTCACCTGCACGGCCGTTTTGTTCAGAGCCGCGCCCATCTGCTCCCAGAGTTGAGCCCGCATGGCCCTCGGGTACTGCTTGAAGGACTCGTACAGATCTTGGTCGTCTTGGTGTTGAGTGTTTGAGAGTAAGTTTATGCCCTAAGCGAGCGCGTTGGTAAACGCCTCGAAATTAATGGTGAACGGTCTGCCCATTTGGAGTGAGAAACGATTTTCATAATTTATATTATTATCAGGAATTTAGTATGTTTGCAAACGAAAAGTACTCTATCTTTATTTAGTCTGGGACTAAGTTAGAGTTACTTAGCAATTGTAAAATAAGGTAACTTATATATATTTATTAATTGCGTTTAGATGTATTGTTGGATTGTTGCTGTTGAGTTAGACACAAATTAATTCATAACGTATATAAAAAATATTCAATTCGTGCCTTGATTTAGTGATTCAGTAGCTATTTTGCACTTTCAACTACAGAAGTTCCTGCCATTTAACCCACATTTAAGAGCCGATACTGGTATGCCAGTGCAATGGTCCGTTGCTGTACCCCAGCATTATTTTCAAAGTTATTTACATTTTTGCGAGCATTTTTAATGTCGATTATTTCATCATTTATTGCTGATTACAGTGTGAATGAACACATATTTTTGTAAATTTAAATTATAAAAATGCATGAAAAATAATTCCAGTATATTATGATATTAATAACAATATTTGTAATTTATACCCACTTCAAAGAAGTATATGTTTAACACAATATCTTAAATACTTTCAATTTATTATGTAAAATATTAAGTTACTTTAGCACCGTTATATTGATAATCTATAATTTGTTAATGTTTATATGTTATATGTGTTATATTAATAAATATATAATTGTTATTTAAAATACATTTATAATATAATAAGAAGAATATTATATATTATTTGTTACAAATATTTTAATATACAAATATTTTAATAGATTTAAATTTCAGGTAGATAGTTTTTTGATGAGTAATGTTAACTTATTGGAGTGAATAAATTATACAAATATGTTGTTATTGTATTATAATATTACCAATTTAAGAAATCTTTGGTCAAATCTTAGAAAATATTATATATTTGACCTAACTATATTTATAGCTATTTATCTATATTTAATAGTAAGTATTTATTATGTGAAGTATTATCCGCACCACTTTGTTATTGCGTAAAATAATATTTTGTGTTTATTTTATCTTTAAGCAGACTAAACTTTTTCTGTAATAAATATTATTAATATAGTTATTCAATAAGATTAAATACCCCAAGAGCCCTGCGATACTCCAGCATTTTAAGTGTATTTATTCAACTATTAATTATTTCAAACTCGTTGTATTGCATTCATGGGCTATAGATAGTTTTTAATCAATTAGACTAACGACCATACAAATTAGCGTATCTCTATCTCATTTCTGAGTTAAACTGGAACTCTCAATTCATATGGGGCAATTCATATGGAGGACCTGACGGGTTCGGGCGCAATTTTTTCATTTGTGATTACAATATAGCATATATTATGATCATGATCACCTATATAGAACGAAAATATCATAATCTCACTTTTCACCTGTTCATCCAAATCATGTAGCCGTATCAAAGCACGAATTAAATATTCATTAAAATAGTGTATATTAGCAAGTATCAATTGTACTTATATTGCTCGTTTAAATTAATTAGATGTTCAGATTTTCTTAACAGATATTCAATCATTTATAATAATATTATAATAATTGTTAAATAATCAACTGACTTGCTCATTTTTAAATTCATTCATAACAATTTGTTTATTAAAGGTTTAGTAACGAACAAGAACAAAAAGATTCGGAATATTTGTTCAATACTTGAATAGATATCTATTGTTATCTCTTTTCCAGGTTAAAGCATCCAGGGGCGTAACGCGTGCAAGCCGATCTATACGGGAATCCACCGGGTCGTACCATCTGTGTTTCTAAGGAAGCAATGGAGCGATTATCGCTTTCCAATATATTAATAAAAGTAGTGTATTAATAGAATTGGAGTGAATTATAAGATATTTAAGTATAAACATATAAGCATAATAATTTCAATTATATATATTTTTTCATTTAATGAAATTGCAATTATATACTATTATTATATACTATCACATATACTATGAAGACACATTTCAATTTGTTGTTTCCCAATTGGTTCATGCTTTTATTATATAATCAATTAATATTCAAGTCTCATAGATTTGTATCTCAATAATTTGTATTTCAATATCAATCAGTCAAATAATCCGAAAAACGGTTCTGGTACTGATTCGTGGTCTAACTACTTTTCAGAATCTAATTACTGCGTATTTAATACTATTTTTGAATCGTTCCTATTTGACATATATTCGTCTTTTGGCGTCTAATTTTTTGCATTACTTGATGCAAAAAACACCTTTGATTCGATTCTGTCGTTTTCTAAATAGAACTGAAAACTTAACAGTTCTTACTGTGACTATTGTTCGCTGTCTGTAATTGAGGCGTTGATCCTGTCAGCCCAGGTATTGAAGAAGTAGTTCTTTACTTAAACATTTGTCCTATTCAAAGTTGCGGCTACTTGTGACCACAATTAAAGACGTAGAGCTTTTGGGTAGGCTTTAAATGCACTGAGTAGTTAGAAATCAGTTTCTATAGGAGATTCTGTGTGGAGTCGCAGAAACTGTCTTAATGCTGCTGAAAACTCGGTTTCTCTGATTGTGAAGGGTCGGCCCATCTGTAGAGGGAGTGAAATGAAATATTTAATTGAGTTATATTCACATATTCTAAAGAATAAATAATACAAGTTTGAAATTTTATAAACGAATTTGAATCAATATACAGGTTAATGAACATTGTAATTTATAGAGAACAACATAAGAAGATAATTGCAATGGAAATTCAATATTAAATAAATTGAAATGTTCATTACAAATATATATATAGTTAGCATTGCAAACTTAGCATGCAAGTTTCTTGAAAGCTTTATATTAACACTATTCTATTTTTATTTTGTATTATATACTATAATATATACTACGGTGTATTTTTTGTTTTATCTCAAAGTTATGTGAAATGGTTATTAACAAGATAAGGTACTGTGTGAGCCCCTCGATTTTTAAGGAGACACTCCTGGAGGGAGCCAAGCTACAGTTATGACTTCTAGACCTTGACGTATACTGATTTTATTTTTATTTATAACTTTTCACTCCAAATGTTGATGAGTGTCGGACTGAAAATATCGACTTTGACTACCTATTAAATGCTTTTAATACAGGAATGTTAAATTAATTAAATTTCCACGTCACACTATGCTTGCTGATACTTTATCTCCTCTAAATTTTACAAATATGCAAATATTGATTATTGTAAGTATAGTTACACTTGTGTAGATTTTGGTGCCATTTATAGTTATATTGTTGGAAACACTCTAGATTTAGCTGAAGAAAGACATTTTAAGTTTTCTTAATGCACCATAAAACAGAATTTTCTTAAGAACTAGAGCAATATTGAGCCAGATGCCAATAAACTATTACCATAGCTTAACACACAGGGCAAACACTGAAAGAGTAAAGAGTTTCGAAAATAATATAATCCACATTGAGAACTCGACTATATAATAGCAAGTCTAAATTTTAACAACCAACGATTTTCAGTTAAAACTGATATCTCAGATTTAAGTTGTAAATATGACATCAAAACAAAAAAGATTGACCAAGTTCACTCTGCGCGCTTAGGAAGCCCAAAACCTAAAATTGAGTTTATTTATAGTGTTTCAATAACCAACTTATTGTTAATATTTATAAACAATTAATAACGATTTAGTGCATGACTTACTAAAACTAACTCGACCTACTTGTTTGAGCTGAAGAATTCCAATTTGTACAAAAAACGATAATCAATTTTAGAATTTATTTAGAGCAATATCAATGATATTATCGAAACTTCTGGCATTTAGACTAATACAACTATCAGTAATTAAAAATATCTATATCTTGGCCAAAGCAGGTTCGTAGACTATGAAACTCCTTAATTGCAATTTAATCAAAAACTCCGCATATTTGCTAAACTTACTATAAACTATTGTCAATATAACTTAACTAGCTTACGAAGTTAATTATGTTCGTTAATCCAGATGTAGGCTTTTCACTAAGTACAGTAAAACAGACTAGCTCGACTTAATGAAAGTTTCTCCCAAACTTCAACATTTTGATAATTATTATTTATATATTAACGTTTAGTTAATATATTTATAGTATTAAAGCTTGACCATCTGTTCTTATTCAAAAGCATCTTCGCTAATAATTAACTTATCTTAAATCTGTGAAATGATGCGGGACTATTTTATTTATTTCTGGCAGTCCTAAGTTGCGCTATATTGAATATAGAAATCTCAGGTTCAGCTATGCTATTATACTAAAATGACTTTATCATTTTGTTGTAAGTAGGCACATAAGTAATACTCTAATGTGTGATTGATTTGTAAATACTAGATCTATGAATATCCCCAAACGGTAGATTTTTCGTAAAGCTGACACTTGAAATATACAAACGCCTTAAAATCAATTTAAATATTGCATACTTTACATCAATCAAATTAGCTAGAAATAATACTATAGTTATAAGCTGACTTAATATACTTAAAACCCAGTTTTGGACTATACAGATAATATATTAAGGCATAAGTCTGGTTTGAGCTCATTTGAGAGATGGAAAGGTGAGATGGTAAATCACTATACGTCGGTATAAATGCAAATAAACGACAAATCGGCAATCACTGAGAATAGTACTTCAGTTGAATCGTCAACACTACCGTCACTTATCTTGTTAATCATTATACAGTACTACATAACCTCGAATTGAGACACGCCCCTTTCACTTGAAAACAGATTTATGTTGTGTTCTATTTAAACACACGCGTAACTGAGAGCTATCTTAGCTCATAAAACATTCAAAAATGTTAGTTAGTGCTATACGCAATCTGTTTTTACCAGATGGATCCAAACATGAATCTACTAGATCAATTGGTCTTGAGCTATTCTAGAGAATTCATGTGTGAAGATCATTTTCAATCATTTTATTCTGGACACAGTGTGAAGTCATAGCCGTTATTATTGAGTCTGGTACTTGAATGATGTTTTAACTTGAATCAACAAAATGTTCAAATACCTGGTGTGGAATATATTTCAATTTGTAGCCAACTCTGGTCTTGTCTTAATAGTATTATATTGAATCATATTATTATTGAATTCTGCAGTAAGACCAGATTCCACAGAGGGAATTATCCAAATTAATTTATGTTGTTCCATTTTGTAACTCCCGCCTTGGTTGAGTTCTTAATTTACAGCGGTATGCTTTATTTTCTACCATTATATTAGTTTTAATTAGTACTTCTTATTTTAAGCTTTGGACCAGATGTTCAGTTCTTCTCTGGTTCCTTTCATTAGGTCAAGTACAAAAACGAAGACCTAGATAACTTCGGATTTTTTCTTCGGTGAAATTCGCTCTATCTTGGTGTACTTAATGATAATACTCAATATAGTTGAGGCCTTGCGCCAAGGTAGAGGATTCATATTCACGTTTATGTATAATACTATGAAATAATAAATCAATCATATAAATCAATTATAAATATTATTATGATTAACATAAACGGTATTATCAGTTCCTCAGTCGAACAGCCCGAAAATAAGCTCCGGAACCGATTCATACAAAATTGAAAACTGCTCATTTGAAAATTAACCGTTTTCAGGGCTCACAGTTCCGTTGTTGGACGCGTAGTACACATTTGACTTTGAACCGGAATCTGATTAAACACTTTCGTTTTACTCTTCAGTTTTGTTTATCCGCTCGGCCCAGGTATTGAAGAAGTAGTTCTTCACTTAAATATTTGTTTTGTTCAAAGTTTTAGCTAGATGTTACCAAAGTTTTTGACGTGTAGATTTAGGGTAAGACTTGAATGCGTCTAATAGCTAAAGATCGGTTCCTAGTGGTTATTCTGTGTGGGGTTGCAGAAACTATCTTAAAGCTGCTGAAAACTCAGCTTCTCTGATTGTGAAGGGTCGGCCCATTTGATGTTTGAGGTGAAATGAAATAATGTACTGAAAATGATACGGTCACTACATAATATCATTACAGTAAATATTATTATAAGTTTGGAAAACGCAAACGAATTTGATAAAAGTAATACGAAAACGTTGGTTAATATTTGTATGATTGAAATTGCTAATACATGAAAAAATGTACAAATAACATTTATTTATAACATGAATATTTATAACATGATATTGATTAAATAATGAATGATTTGTGATAATTAAAACAATAACAATATTTATTGTATTGACTCTATAAAAATATCAAAGGATTGATTAGTCAAAACATAGATGATTTTTTAATCTCATTCTCACTACACAAAAGTGGGGAACCTTCTGTATTCGTCCTCTTGTATTTGACCTCCTCCAAGTTTCCAGAAGCAGCATGTAACAAAGAACTGTAAATAAGTGTCTTAGCTGTGAACAAGTGTTTGCAAGTATGTTGAACATCTTTTAGTTGGTCTCTCTGCTGCTAAATCTGAGAATGATTAGAAGACTTTGGTGAAGAACTTGAGTAGCGGTTTCAAAGCATCATTTGTTTACAGCAAACTTGGCATAACGAAGTCATAATCACACGGTACAATGAACTAGTTCACGTAATCCGCAAAGGATTAGCTTAAGAGAACTTGATTTGCAAGTGTTGCTAGTTTTACACAGTCATCATAGTGTCTAATGAATAAAGTAGAATTTCTTAAATCTAAATAAGAAGCGAGCACATACATATATGGAACGAACTTCTCGTTTCTCTCGATTATTTCGGTATCAAAAAAGGCTTCATTGTTCTGGTTTTATGTGAATTCAATTGCGATATCAAGAGAAGATGTATTCATAATTTTTTTCTAGTTTTCGAGCTTCAGTTATTCTTCTTTGAGCTTATTTTGTTGTTCTAATAAGAATTATTACTTCTTAGAATCGTCTTATAAAAGAGTTAGAGTCTAAGTGAGCTCAGAAGGAATATCACGTCTTTATACCGACTGTGTCTGAGACAAAAAGGTATTTATGTTTCTTTGAGATGTTACAAAGTCGTTTTAACGTTTTCTTTGTGGTGGTATTTCTTCAAGCATTTCTTCAACTCCTGAAAGCTTTGTAAATACATATGGTTCTTTAAGTTGTTGAGAAGTCATCATTGTTGCGGCCTACTGAGCCTATACACGCTTCTTCATAGAATAATCATGTAGAGCGCCGTCAGCAGTAAATGCTTTGAGTTATGCACGAAAATGGTGATCATGCATCATTTGATTTTTGGAAGAAATGGAGTGGATTCAAATTATTATATCATTAAGGCATAATTTAGTAATATAAGAACACAAAATATTATTTCATAATTTACAGAGTTTCATTGAACTTTTATTGAAATTGGTGTATTATATGTATATGTTCACTGTGTCTTTCATTTGACGCTTTTGACGAAGTTTTCGAAGAATTTAACGCATTCTGTGATGTCTTCGTACATTTTGAGTGGTTTTTCAACTTGGAATCGTGTTTGCATTTGTTCGATAACGTGTGGGAATTTGATGATGTTTCCCAATTAGTAGTGGTTGACTATTTCTTGGTGGTTGATAGGCTGGCTTACGTTTTGTGTAGCGTGGTGTACGGAGAATGGCACTTTCAGCAAGTGGTTCATGGATTTGGTGACGTTGATATCGAATCTGGGGTATGTGAGGTAAATCACGAGCAGTTTGTATATTTCTGGGTTCTTTTCCTTCAGTATTTGCACATCCTACGGTTTGAAGTTGTTTGTGTTCACCTTAGCGCTCTTATTCGTAACTATCTTCCTCAGCGCGCTAACCGTTTCGTCAAAGTGGCCTCCTTCGCCCGCGTTCAGCCACCCCTACTCCTAAAACATCTCCAGGTAGAATTTTTCGCAGATCAAAAATAAATATTCGTGGGTTCTCGAGGCCTCTTAAAATGTGATCTCAATAATCGATTCGTTGTCAATTTTGATCAGTTCGAAAACGCTCAGCATCTGAACTCTCAGTTGTTGAGAGAGGAAACGGGCGTCCGGGTCGCACACCCAGCAGTGCATCCCACGTCTGCCAGAGAAGGCGAAGAAGTAGTCGTTGAAGCCGTAGGTCTGGCAGAAGTGGATGAGAACGCAGGCGGCGCACTCCATGAAGCGCCAGCAGCGGTTGCACATCTTCTTGTCAGAGCAGCACTTACGCACGGTCTTGAAGTCGTCCGCGTCTATATCGAACACGAACTCACGCCACTGAGGCACCATCACTGAGCTGCGACGCTAATCCATCGGCAACGTATACACCGGACCAATATCGAACTTCAACTTCGTCTCGCCAAAAACTGGCGCAGTTAACTTGCGCAAATCATCCGCACACGAAACCTACACCCAACGCTTAATAAACGTCTCCCCAGAATCCAACATGCACTCGTAAGACCACTCACGCCTAGGAGCATCCACAGTGCCGTGATACGAAAGCCAGTCCACAATCTGCTAATACGGATAACTACTCTTGTAATACTCCTCGTACAACGGACTCAACTACTAGAACTTTTATGACATCGAGAAGTGAAAAATAACCACAATAGATTATAAATACATATAAAATTATCACCACTTTATTTATATGAAAACTTTATTTTTAGATTGATTCTGTTTGCACACAGCTTGCTCTAATAAGATTCTTCATTCACTTTCAGATTTTTAAACTGTTTTGTATTATTTTACAACTTATCTCGCACCACATGATAAATTTCATAATAAAAAACATCTTTTCCTTAAAATTAGTTATAAATAAAATAATTAACTAATTCTTTTACTGATTTATGACTATTTGCTTCAACGTATTGCTTTATGTTCTATTTGTCATCACTATTTAAACGATAAGTATAAATATGTTTAATGAAAGTATTGCTAAAATATTACTTTAAATTGGATATACTTTTACCAGTTTTTTAGTTTAAAAAAGTCCAGAACATCTTTTATTCTTCTTCAACCAAATCGTAGTAGGATTCACATATTTGTCGAAATGTTAACTTCCTCTTATCGTTATTAATTGAATTAAGAGATTCTTCTAATATTTAAGCATATTCGCTCATAATAGTTGTTACCATTTGTTTTTTCTAATTAGTTTATTTCTCTTTATTTTTGCAGGTATCAACTTATTTTGAACACCTTTAAACTATCCTATAGACTTGCCAATAGAATATATCACGTTTCTTAAATTATTCAATTAGTTTTGTACATAGTTATGATTTCGTTCCAGTATTGGATTTGCAATAATCTTCTATCATTGTTTTATCCTCAACAGTTAGTTATCCTGAATGCAATACTTACTGATAACTATTAGTAAAATATTACTTATGCAAATAAACATTTTGAGCTGGTTTATAGTTCTCAGTAACGAAATTCCAAAATTATTATTTTAATTCCCCTTCTAGTTGTTTTATTTCAGTACATAACTATATAGGATCTGCTTCATTGAAATCCTTTTAAGAAATTTGTTAGAGGCTTTATTTGTATATTTAGCTATAAGACAAAAATAACAGTTGATTTTTATTTTCTTTTAGATTTATTGATTCATTATTAGCTTAATTCATTAATAATAATTATTTACTTTAGATGTTATGATGTGGAAGTTAACTGAATTTAATATTTACAATTATTAATTAAGTATGTTGGTATTTCCACTTCTTCCTCTATAGATGTCTGGATACGATGGTGATGTTGCCACTTATGATCCAAATGGTAAAGTACATTAAATTTCTTATGCTTAAGAAGCACCAAAGTTGGGTGCCCCGGTTGTCGGAATATCCAATGAAAATTGTGCTATTATTTTATCTGTAAGAAGAAGTCCATCTAAATTAGCCGATTATTAAGCTAAAACTTTCAGAATTTCATAAAATATTGGTTGTGGTGCCTCTGGTATTTATGCAGACGCTCGTAAAATGCTAGCGCATCTTCGTTCAGAATGCGTTGAGTATGAGTACGAATCTAACGAATCTCATCCATTAAAGTCTTTAGTTATTAAACTTTCGAACGAAGCACAACAACGTACTTAGTATGGTGGCTACAGACCATTTGGAGCTTCTTTACTCATTGTAGGAGAGGAAAATGATAAGCCTGCTCTTTTTGTAACAGATCCAAATGCCGAATATTACAAGTTCAAAGCTCACTGCCTTGGAAAGAATTCATAAGCCGCCAACGCGTTCTTATCGCAATATGCCAACGAAATTACAGGTAAAACTTGCAAAGAGCTGTGTTTCATGGCATTAAGAGCTTTAAAGCAAGCTGGAATCATGGAATTCGAAAGCGCTGCTGTTGAAGTTGGTGTTTTCTAGGCTGGCCAATACAGAAATTTAACTTCTGGTGAAATTGAGGAAATGGTTAAAGAATACCAACAAAGATTCCCAGTTGTAAATGATGACGAAGAAGATAGCTGAGTGTGGATTTTTGTAATTTTGCAGCATTTATTATAATTAATGAGAATATAATATAGAATAATAATATATGAATAATATAAAAAGATAGAATTTACAATGTAATTTACATCAAAATAATATTCAAAATACAATAAATATTTGTGAACTTTCGTTTAATAGAGTTATAATTACCTTGGTTTGGATATATGTGATTGTTATAATATAGGATTGGCAGACTAGTGATTGAATGAAAGTCCGAAAGAATATTGAAGACTTAGCTTAATATTTTATAAAAGTAAAAGACGAAAGTAGAAAAGGAAAAGAAATACATATTTAATGCATTTTGAGAAATAAAACGACTCTACTTAACCTTATCATCTAAGGCTTCATCTCATAAATTATGACAATCCAAACTTAGTCGCACAAAAATGCGACCACAAACTAATCTCAATATCATACCTCATTTTCTTTTGCTTTTTGAAGAGATTTATAGCATGCAAAGGCATTGTGATTAATTACGTCTGACGAAATTAGTGAAATGCCTAGGTGTGTCAAGAATCTCGTCATGACGTGATTTTCAGCACGCGACATACCTTATCTTCTTATAAATTCTAATAATGATAAAAATATATTTATAGTCACAAAAGAGGGTCCTATTGGGTCTTTACTGAGTGGGCATAAATGACGGGCTGGTAGGGCTTTTGAAAAAACTAGAGCGAATTTAAATGAAGTTTTATTGACGTTTAAAATCATTTATTACATTTTGATGGCGTTTATTTGAGCTACTTTTTTGGTTTTGTTCACGATCCGTTTTTCTATTATTTAAAAATTAAAACCTTCTCTTTTACATTTTCAATAGTTCTTTACTGAGCCGTTCAACTTTTAATGAACGACTTTGTTTCCTATTTAGTTCGTTGAGCATTAATTCCATTACTGTTTTGTAGTTTATAAATCAAAAATATGAAAGAAAAAGATACAAAAGTGAATGTATTTTAAATAGTACATTTTTATATTTTGTTTTCAATTCTATTGATATAACTACGTAATAATTAAAATTAATTATTAAAATAATAATATATTGAATACTGTTTTGTGAATTAGCTATATCTTATATGAAAGATTAAATAAAGAAAGATATTGAAACTGAGGATGATTCATTATAATAAAGGAAATTGGATAAATACTATCTCACTCCAAATGGGCAGACCGTTCACCATTAATTTCGAGGCGTTTACCAACGCGCTCGCTTAGGGCATAAACTTACTCTCAAACACTCAACACCAAGACGACCAAGATCTGTACGAGTCCTTCAAGCAGTACCCGAGGGCCATGCGGGCTCAACTCTGGGAGCAGATGGGCGCGGCTCTGAATAAAACGGCCGTGCAGGTGAAGAACTACTTCTTCAACACCTGGGCCGAGCGCGTGTCCAGAAGAGAGCCGCGGACGACGAGTTAGGATTTTGAGGTCCAGGAAATCGTGTTCACTCCGTTTTCCAGCCTGTTCGACGAGAGTCTGATGTGAAATATATTTTACCAGAAAGTAATATGATGTACGGAGTTATAAATGATATTTAAGAAGTGAAGTATATATATGAAGAACTAAAAAAATGAGGAAGAATTAAATGAAAATTAACAATAATATTTGCATTAATACTGGAGAACCCATAAATTTAGTCAAGGAGAACTCATAAACTATAGTCAATATACTTAACACTAAAATGTCAATCTTCAGAAATGTACATATCAAAATTTATTGTATCTATAAATTTATTATATTAATGCCCAGTTGCCAGTTAACAATTATTTGCAGATTTACAAATTCATGAAACAACGTGTTTTAAAATAGTTTGAAATATTTTTAGCTTTTGCGTGAAACTGGATTGAATATGCGGTTATATGCGTAGATAGTTGAAACCAATCAAATCAAATGTAAAGAATATGGAATCAATCACACTAAATCTTTTCCTGTATATTAGAAGTAAATCACCAGTCTCTGAACGTCTCTATTACCCGTTTATGCATTACTGTTCGATTTAACTTTGAGACTGGATTCGTTTATATTCCGGGCAAACCAATTGGTTTTAAAAAGCGATTTTGAAAATGTTCTAGATGCTAGAATACCTCCAATGTTTACTTCTCTATTTCACCTCCAAAAACACATGGGCAGACCCTTCAAAATCAGAGAAAACGAGTTCTCGGAGGCCCTGAGGCAGTTTCTGCGAGATCACACCTAGCTGCCGCTGGACACCGATCTGCAGCTGTACGTCGCCTTCAAGGCCTTTCCGAAGTCGCTCAGACCCCAGCTCTGGCAGCAGCTTGCAGTTTCGCTTGACAAAACTAGCGTCCAGGTGAAGAACTACTTCTTCAACACCTGGGCGGAGCGGATCAACGCCTCCATCACAGACAGCGAACAATAGTCGCAGCCCAGCGAGCTGAAAGACCTGCTTGGCAGCTTCCAGCAAGACCAGATTCCGAACAACGTCGTGAACTACTCCGTGCAGAACACGGTCCAAAACATAGAGTAAAAGGTGTTTTTCGCGTCCAGCAACCAGGCGTTTCAAGAGCAATGCAGTCTGGCCGAGCTCTTCTCGCGTTTCCCGAACCAGAACGAACCGGTTGCTCCAGAGGCGCCTTCCATTCAGAAGTTCGTTCCTAAGAAGCCGGAGCCGAAAGAAGAATCTGCTTCAGAGCCGTTTTTCAGTTTGTTCGACGAGTGAAAGTGGAGAAGTAGTGACGTAGAATGTTTTTTGGGGAATTTAATCGTTATGCTTTTATTAATATGGTAGAGGATCGTGCAGTTTTCATTGAGTATCAAATATAACATAATAGTAAGCTCTTAATTGTTCTGAACACGAATAATTTTGGAATTCATTACTTTTAATATATTTTACAAGCTTGCTACATGTATGGAACTTTTCAAGTATTTTAAAGTTACTCACCATTATTCATCATAATTATGAATATTGTTACAGTTGGAGTGAAATATATTCTCATTTACAAACTAACGTTTTAGTAACTTCCAGTTTCCATTTCTCATTTGAAATATGATATCAATGATAAAGCATAAAATCACAAAAATAACTTGATCACTTACGCAAATCAACATTCCTGATGTCCATAATGATACTCTGGAAAGAACCAGTTACATGCTTAAAACACAGCGCTATCTGCATTCAGACTACATTCCACATTACCTTAAATTCTTTCAAATCTGGAGCGTCTGAAACTTATATCTAACGGTTTACAGAAATTGATTAGCAGTCTATTTGAAACTACATGTGATTTGCAAATCCAAATATTAAGATACCAAATGATTATGATGTTGGCATTAGCTATTATCACATTAGCGTTTCCACTTTACAAAACAATGGGAAGACCAAAAACGATTAGCATTTAAGAGTTCTCCGCCGCGCTGTCTAGCTACTTCAGAATAGTTCATTCACGAGAGCTATCAATCGATTCAGAGCTGCATGAAGCGTTCAACGATGTTCAGAAGATAAACAGAACCAGAATCTGGGAAAGTGTTTCCGTCTCGCTCAACAAAACGAAACAACAAGTCAAGAACTTCTTCTTCAACACGTGTGCCGACAGGTTCGTGGTAAAGGACAACTACAAAGACTTCATCGACTCTGAAGACGAACCTCCAAAACAACCAAAAAGCTCCTCAAGTTTCAAGACTTCAAGGTACAAAGCTAGTTAAATATCTTACAAGATGATGAAATAGTAGGGCTATTCGACTTCTAGTGATATGTTTTTAAGTTAGTCACATTTTAATTTAATAACAAAAGAGTATAAGTTTATATAAGTTTTGTATGTTAAGATGACATTTACATATATGTATGTAAAAACAATATTATCCAAATATGTTTTAGTTTCATAATTAATCCAGTAATTACATCTTATTCATTCTTTTTATGTATTCAATTAATTTTTATACTTTTAATTCTAGTTTCTCACTTGTAAAGTTCCAGGACCCGCTTGGCCCACTCCACCGCCTAAGCACCATTCTAATCTCCCTTCCACTCCCCAAACTCACCGTATTCCTTTCCGCTCCCATACTGGCTCAGAACGAATCCTGGATACGAGAATTTACAGACGAATCTATTCACGTTCCTTTCCGCTCCGTTAATCAGAAAAATGGAGTGACCGTTGAATTCGGTGAAGAATCCGTTAAGTTTTTGTCTCAAAATGTCCGTTTTTACGAACTTGTTTTACTCAAAGAGGATGAACACAGCCGTTTAAAACGGAGTTTGAGGAGCGGAGGTATTACTTTGAAGCGGAGGTAATTGTTTAAGTATTGTTTATTTTTGTTCGTTTGGTTCATTTAATTATGAAGAATTATTTGCCTTTTTGGCCAAACGGAGGCGAAGACGCGTTTGACGGCGGAAACGGCGCTTCTGTTCCTTCGTGAGCGTTAAAGACACTTGACGAACGGCTCTTTACTTGTTCACTTGTTGCTTTTAACTAATTAGTTGAATCATTGGAGTGGAATACACATATAATATTATTATTAATAAAAGTTAAATAAAAGGAATATAAATAACGGGCCCAAAAATTTGTACCATACGGGACTTGAACCCGTAATCTTTCAGTCCGGAGCCGAATGCGATATCCTTTACGCTAATGGTACAAATATATATCTTAAAAAGTTGGCGGGCTTTATATTATATTTTATACTAAAAGTGGACGAATTATTATTGAGTAATATCTTATATTATAAGAAAGATGAATGATAATCTAAAAATCAGCACAGCACAAGAGTAGAAATAGTGAAACATGTTGTTATAACAACAGCAATCACAATAACAAATTACATCTTGTCAGCTTTAAACGTTTTAATGTGATTTTCAACTTAAAACGAGTTTATATAGTAGTCTGAACTCATTTGAAAGTTTTTCATGATCTCATTGCTAAATACTTAGTTAGTACAGTTGAATGTAACGTTATCTTTTGGTATCATTTCAAATAATAAGCCATCTATATTCTACAGCTTTAAAAAATGTTCAGATTATTTCTGCGATCCAAATGTGATTCCTTTGTGGAGATAATCTGGTTTATCGTAGAGCTTACATACAAGTGCACCTTCAGTAAATAATAATTAAAAATGATTATTAGTTAACGGTAATAGAGATTGCAATTCTGAAGTTAAAACATTGTAAGAATCTAATTGGAAGAAATCATTAACAGATTAACTATTTTATATAATATAATCCGTAAATAAAAAATTTTGGTGTGTATTTATAAGTAGAGTAAAATTTTCTGTGATTACAGCATTTCCTTTGCTTTATTAACAAATCAACTAACTAAGGTGGAACCTTTTAGTTGTAAAATCTTCGTCGTTAGGATAATTGTAAATATAATCTTGTATTTCTTTAAGGCACTCAGCCGACAATGTCAAATCAGTGAGAAATATTGACTAATTATTCCGGGCCATTCTACCAACTTACACTCCAAGGCCAAGACAGGTTTTTACAGTCTAGAGCTGGTTGAAAGTGGCATCTGAAAGCAGTAAGACCGCCTCCAAGTTATCTTATTGATTTTAAAATATCTCAATTACTGTTTAACTAGGATTGTCGCAGTCAACAGTGTATTTCTTGTTTGAGTTGAAAATATAGCCGGTTGTTTGCTGAGTACACTAATCGAACGTAAACATAGTATCTGCTGGGTCAACGGAACCTATTAAACTGTATTAATATGTATCAATTTCTCTTATTTAGAGTATTAACCTTATGAATCCATTAATATTTTACATAAAGTGTTTCTAATTGTTGAACATTAGTTTTGTTTTGTTAAATTAGTTAAAGTGAATAATTTGTTCAGGACCAACTTATGCCAAAAAGTATTTGTAATTGAACAGAATTTCAGAATTTTTTGTTAGATACAGTTCTTTTTCGATATCAACAATGTATTGTATTCCGTTTTGGGTTAGAATTTATGAAACTGGTATGGATGAGCAAATCACTCCATAACTGTTGTAAGGCAATACCAATGAGCATATTTGTATGACTTCCTAATTAAACGGGTCGATTGTGTGTGGAATCGCGTAGTATTCATAAGATGAGTCAATTGATTTAAACTAGTGTGATAGATATTAGTCTATTTCTAGTTCCATTCTAATAACTGGAATAACAGTTTCCAAAATGTTTACGAATGAGTTTTTCTTCGGCTCACCAACAACTATTATTTCGAAGTTGTAGACATTCTTGTTGTTCTCGTTGATTTCCGTGTACAGTTTAAGTAGTTCTAAAGCTTAATCAGCAGTTTCAATGTATTCAGAATCCTCTACAATGATGTGCATGAAAGAGCCAGTACATCCGGACCCATTTCCGTACGGTTAGTTCATTTTGTAGATTCTAAACTGCTCATTCGTGTGAATACTCGCGATTGTTTTGTTTATCGCATCGAATACTTGTGATATTTAAATAATTTATTCAGATTCGCTATGTGTGCGCCCGATGAAGTCCAATAACTCATTTTCGATACCAATAGCCCAAGCTTTGTCTCCCATAGTTATATACTAATCTCCATAGCAGCATGCTATTTTCTGCTTGAATTCGGAGAGTTCCTGCACGAAATCAGTGAGTTTAGACTTTTAAAAAGCAATTGAGGTGTTATAATTTGCGCTTTGCTCGTAATTAGCTTTAAAATTTAAATCAACGGGCTGATTAAATGTGTTTTTGTGGATCTTACAAGGATAAATAAACTTAATCCGCGTTCCAAAGAAGTTTAATGTATGTTTATTTATGTTCTCGGACTTAACTCGGTTGGAGGTGAACGGATAAGTTAAAGTGTTCCCGAAATGGTCCAAATACTGAATTGTGGACTGCATCGGAAGGTTCAAATGCGTTTTCTTAAACAAAGACACTAAATCAACATCAGAGCAATTCTAAGAGACGTTAATAAATGTCAAATAATTATCAATATTAACCGGTTGATTGTTATATAGAGGTGATTAGTACGTTGAGGGATTGGTCGCTTGCGCACACAACCGTGAAACGTTGTGACTTAATAAATACTGGTTAAAATACGCGTGGTTCTTTTATATTTCGTTCAACACAGCTGAAATCTTTGAAGAAATCTCAGTAAACACATTCTCTCCCAAATTAACTTATTTTGAATTCAATAATCCACTAGAATCTGAAAACAAAGTTAGTAGCTGTTCGATTTTATTTTCAATTTATAATGCCTGAATATCTATCATTTCGCAGTAAATGCAAACAATTAACATTTCAGGAGTGGTGTTTAACAATTATTTTAAAACATTACTCACGAATTCAATACACTAACATATATATGTAATTTGCATCACCGTTTCAACAGTATATTGCGTAAACAAAATTATTATGTAACATGATATTTTGAATAGAATCTAGCAGTTCGACTCAGATTCATCTCTAAATGTATACAGAGTCAGAAGTTGATATAATATCACTAAACCACGTACATCGATACTCATCACTAAAATAGCATTTATATGAAGAATTGAAATTTCGCACACTACATAATCAAACTTGCATTATTAAGTAGATTTAATTTCAACTTTATTGTTTCATGGCAAATACAAGCGGATAACATCGTGCCCCACTTCATCATGGGGAGACCGTTTTCAATCGACGTAGACCAATTCACTCAGGCGCTCGCCAGCTACTTCAAAGTGACTACCAACAGGGTCTTCGAGACAGAGAGACAGCTGTTCGAGGCCTTCAGCCAGGTGTACAAGATCCACCGCACTCCGATCTGGAACCACGTCGCGCAGCTTCTTGGCAAGTCCAAGCAGCAGGTGAAGAACTTCTACTTCAACACCTGGGCCACCCAGTTCGAGCCAGCGGTTTTCAACGAAAACAAAGATGTCCACTCTTCTTATGAAAGTGCTTCCAAAGACTCTCTTGTTCTAGAAAAGCAGGCTTCCAGCTCTCAAAGACAGGCCCAAGACGACGAGGAATACCTATACATCCAGAGATACCCAGTGAGGCCAATGCTCCTGAAGTTCAGCGACTTTAAAGTGTAGATGAGCGAGAGTATTTTAAGTCAGAGATTTCCGGCTCCAGACACAGACATCTCGTTCATCTCTTTTATCATGTGATTTTCTTTTACTCCATTAATCAATTTTTATCGTTTGCACAAAGTTTGATATTTATAGATATTCACAAATAGTCGAATAAGCACAACATATCATTTAAAATACTATATTTTACCATTCCAACACCAAGTACATAACTGTAACAACGCGAACTAAATTATAATTCTCCACTCCAGCCTCCAATGAAACGCAACACATCCTAGCTGACTCCAAGTCGAAGCCCGCCACTACTTCCGGCTGCAGCATCCACATATATCCCAACAAGGGGGTGAAATTATTCATTTCGAGCGCGTCGGCTCTTCGGCTCAAGCCCTCTCACCGCATTTTGGGAATGGATAGGCAATCCAACTTTAAAGCGCACGAGGCTACAGGAAATTGAATTATATCGTGAGAACTTCCATTATTACAAGGCATCTGAAGCAGTATCATTGAAGTTCATTAGCGACGCTATTAAGAATATGTTTGCTTTTAAGTGAACCGGACGAAACGGCCACATGCGTGAGATGAGCAATCGGTTTTTCTATATTATAGATCATAGTATTTGTTAATATTACTCACACGGTTATTACAAGTCCAAAGTGCCAAACCCTTTTTCTTCAACCCGCGTAGTTTCTCAGCATATGAAACAATGGCACGACTCCAGAAAACTAACAGCGTGTGCTCTTCTATGTCTTCAGACCACTTTTAGCAAAAATAAAGCAGCGACACCAGCGTAAGCCACTCCAGCTACGACCAGCCCATCATCTCCGCAGCGCCTAGTCCTTGTCGTTCACGAACGCATTCGCGTAGTGGTCCGCCCGTTCCTGCATGTTCTCCATCAGTTCGTTGCTGAAGGTCGAGCTCGGACAGTTGAATGTAATATTGTCCTAAGGTATCATTTCAAACAGTTCAGGATATCAATAATAATTAAAATAATAGCAATACAAAAAGAAATGTATTCTCACAATAAATTTTCGTCAAACATGCTGAAGAGCGAAGTGAACGTAAAATCTCCATCGTAACTAATTTAGTCGTCTTCTCTTTGCTCTGCTTACAATCTTTCTACCCAGGTGTTGAAGAAGTAGTTCTTCACTTGAACCGCCGACTTCCCCAGAACTTGGCCTATTTGCTCCCAAAGCTGCACCCGAGTCACTCTGGGCTGCGCCTTGAACACTTTGTACATTTCGTTGTTACTGTGAACCAGCACACCGGACATTAGGTGCAGACTCTGGCTGAGCGCCCTCGAGAACGCGTCGAACTTGATCGTGAATGGCCTTCCCATTTGGAGTGAGTGACGAACACAATTTGGACACAAACTGTTAAAACCCGTGCATCTGGTTGAAAGTATTCAGAATCACAAAGCAATATAAATGCAATATAAATGATGGAAAGATAAGATTTACCATGTAGTTTGAAAGCTGAAATGGATTTTCATCGGTTCAAATTCAGTTGTGATTCTGCTAATTGAAATCTAAATATAAATGGTTGGGACAAAATATTAATTATTCTATGATACATATAACGTATTATGCTTCCAGTATATTATTGATTTTAGCCATTCAAATTTATTTATTAACAACATCACAACAAGGGATAATATACTATATTGTATACATAGTTTGTATATGTACAACGATTCAGTTTACTTAGCTGACAACCTACTCCAATTGAGAATTAAACATTTGAGTAAGTATATATATTAGTATATTGTTGATACGGTTACAGTTTAGTCATTATATATTAGAATATAATCTAATTTCAAATTTGGAGTTATTAGACTACATCTTGCGTTACATAGCGAAAATAGAAGGATGATTCATTTTCTGAAATACTTTCAATAGTATGATTTGAATTTTATGTTTATGCTAAAGTGTACACATTGGTTTACTTTGAAATATCTTCACGCATTTGAAGCACACAGCCGTGTCCCATGGTTTAGACTTCAGAGAAGATAGTGTGAAATTTACATGAAATCACAAATGTTACCATTTCGTCTCCAAAACTGCCCATTATCTTCATACATTAGTTTCAACAACATCAAAAAGATACAAAATGATACTTTGTAAATACGTTCATTAATTATAAACGAGTTAGAAATGTGCTGCATTTACCGCTGTATGCACTCGAGTAAGTACTCCACCCCGCTTCACAAACCAAAATGGGCAGACCCTTCACCATCCAACACGAGCAGTTCTCCGACGCCATGCAGCAGTACCTCCAGCACTACTACATGAGTGTGCTGAGCTCCAACCAAGAAATCTACCAGGCCTTCCTAAAGTACCCGAAAGCCAGCAGACCGCAGCTCTGGGAGCAGATGGCCGTCACCCTGGCCAGGTCTTCCGTCCAGGTCAAGAACTACTTCTTCAACACCTGGGTGGAGAGACTCGGCGGAGAGACCAAGCCGGCCAAGAAGCAGGTTTCCAGAAGCGAAGAGAGCAGTTCCAAAAGTAGCGAAACCCCGGCTTTCGTCCCGTTTGAGTTCGAGTTCGCCCCTGTGTTTAGTATTTTCGATTGATAAGTGATCCGTAGTTTTTGGTGTTATGAGATTTATGAAAAGTAACTATATTTGGATTTAAATATAGAATTCTCACACCCGCGTATTATACGAGATAATTAGAAAGTAATAGAATAATCCAACATGGGACAGAAATTCAGATGATATCAGTTACAAATATAAATACTTCTGTTGATCAACTATGAAATAATAAAATTGAATAACACAGTAGCACACTGGCAGCCACACGGACTATAAAGCGCACGACTCCATCACTTACGCGCCATTTATAGTATTTCAATCATTGAAGCGTGAAATGCATTTTACCCTCAAATATCACCGCTGGTAAATATTTCACTCCAATGAAGTGTTCGCACACGACGACGAAGAACCTGGCCAAGGTCAGCTACATCTCGGTCCTTTTGCTGTGCCTCGCGATTTCGTGCACGTTCTTCGCGGACTTCCAGACCCTGGGCGTCAACGTGGTGCTGCCGGCAGTCACGATGGACCCGATCCAGGTTTCGGAGGTGCGGAAGGTGCCACTGAAGGGCAAGCTGTTCCGGATGACCTACTTCCAGAGCTCGGAGCTGGTGGTGTTCTCCGGCTCGAACCCGCGGATGCAGCGGACCTGCGCCGGATACTTCAAGGCCCAGAACAGCGTCCAGAGCAGCTTCCTGGGCTACCACGTGGTCCAGCCGAGCGCCTTCAAGGACACCGTGCTGGCGGACTTGAACGTCTCGTGCGTGCCCATGAACAACGACCTGAACTGGACCGACTTCCAAAAACTGGGCGCGTTCTTCGCCATCGCGACTCTGGTGGAGGTGGTGGTCTTGATTCTGGCGGCCAGCCTGATATGCGTGCGGCAGGAGTCCTGGTGCAGGTGCCGCAACCAAGACGGAATCGTGTACAACGTGTGCTGCTGAGCGAAACGGCGTCGAAAGTGAGATATTAGTTTGGTCTTGGGCTTTGGCGATATTACTGGAATCTAAATTTTGATAACTAAAGTTATCTGTGTATATCTTCATGCGGACTAAATCTTGGTATCTTAGCTAGAATACTACTACAGTCGATCGTGAAGACAAAGCTGTAGAATGTTCTAAGTCTCACGGTGTCGAATGCGGGACGACATGGAATTATATCAGCGCTGACACGATACCATTCCATATCAATTAGCTAACTCGAGTTTAGTGTAATATTTTTAGTTTCAAACGTGTTTTACTATTCCACCAAACGGATACCGGAGAGTTGTACAGCAGCTGTGTTTTACTCCACACCACAGATGGCGAGACCCTTCACGATTTCGATGCAGGCCTTCTCCGCCGCGCTCCAGGCGTATTTCCTGTATGCCACCGGAAAGAAGCACGTAACCGACGAAGAGCTGTTCGAGGCCTTCCAGGCCGTCTACAAAGCTAACAGAACGGCAATCTGGGAGTTCGTGGGCCAGCAGCTTGGGAAGACGAAGATTCAGGTCAAGAACTACTTCTTCAACACCTGGGCCGAGCAGTTCTACAAGGCCGGCGGCAAAATGAGACTGACTCAGCTGGACCAGATATTTCTCAGACAAGATTCAGATTTAACCTAAGATAAAGCCGATCCGGAGATCAAATTCGAATGCCGGCAGATCGCGGAAGACTACCTGCACGCGGAGTCGATTCTAACTGTGCTTCAGAACCTGGCTCAAAACAGCAAAGAAGCTTCGTCTGAAGTGGTGGCCCAGAACGGTAACAAACTGCCGTTGAGCAAGTTGATAAACAAAGAGCAGGTTTCGGGTTTCATGTCGGGGCTTCCGGCGTACTCCCAAGTTCTGCTGGTATTTCCGAGCGCTGGTTTTGACAAATCGCTTTTTGAAGTGCTTGAAGCACTAATAACATTTCGCCTTGTGGTGACCAGCGTGAGCTTGGACGGGTCTGACAACGCCGCGAAGACTTTGGAGACGCTCTTAGAAAAGAGCAAACCAGAACTTATTGTGCTGGACGAGGCGGCACTTGGCGATTTAGAGTTAGCTAGTGCGTTGGAGTCCTTCCAGATCCAGATTGCGACCTTCTAGGCGCTTATGGACAAATGATTTCTTGAAACTCGGGTGGAGATAACGAAAAGATGAAATGAGAGTTTTGACTCTAATTCATAAACGCAAATGTGTACACATTTAAGATATATTTGGATAATAAAATAGAAATTGTTCTTCATTCTCATAGAACGTCGTGCACGATTTATATTGTAATTATTTTCAGTCAGATACAATATCATTTATATAATTATAAAACAATAGTTATGTTGCAGCTGAGTTTTCAACTATTTTACAAATATAATAAATCACTTCAACATGTATCTAAATATCCAAATTAACTAATTTGGTGCACAATGCAAAATTATTATGTAACATGATATTTTGAATAGAATCTAGCAGTTCGACTCAGATTCATCTCTAAATGTATACAGAGTCAGAAGTTGATATAATATCACTAAACCACGTACATCGATACTCATCACTAAAATAGCATTTATAACAGTAATATTTTTTAACTTTTTTTGGAATCTTGGAGTGAAAATTTATTATTGTCACGCATTACGTACCCTTCGAAATATTAAAGTAAAATAATTTCATTTTTTATCTTCCCCACATCTTTAACATTTTTTGATTTTTTGGTCTTTTTATTCTTTAATTTATAACTGTAAGCAGCCGGAAATAGATTTAATCAATTTTAGTTATAACTTTCTAATTGCATTCGTCTGATAGCTATAACAATATTTATTTGAGAGATAATACTAATTTTAATTAAATGTTGAATTTTAAGGCATATTTTTATGTTTGAATCGTAGTATATTATCAAAGCTCAGTCTGCGGTACTTCGAACTTTTTGTCAGTCTCATGTGGAAATATATTATTTTCGTATGATTTAAAATTCTGACGAAATAATCTTTTCAGGTCATATAAATATTGAAAATAACCTAAATATATATTATTAAGCAAATAGCTTTATTTCTCATTAAAATCTTCTTCACTCAGTATATATGTCAAATAATAATGATAACGATTGTACGGCTTCTTATTACCGAATTATTTATCTTATCCTCAAATTTCGTTGTATTAATAAATGCTTGAGTTAATATGGAAAACACAAATAATCATCACTGTTATTAATATCAAGGAGCACATAAAACAATAAAGATAATAATCTTGAAATCTGTATTTATTTGTAAATTTTGAAAATTACTTTAAACACTACTTCTTGATGTATTCTGATTAAACCTGATATTTGCGTATATAACAACACCGGTACTTTATATTTAACGTATAATTTAGAATTAAGTTAAATTAAGAAAACTACATAATTAGTTAAATTGTATTATTTAACAAAGCACTAACGAATAGCTTTATATGACAAAAGATACCGTATTTATTAATGTTCAGTTGTTACTAATTAGTTCATGATATCGTGGCTGATATCCGCTTTGTTATGTTTAATAACCAGTATTCATATTATAGTTGGGAGAGTTAAGTAAAACTCACCGTCAATATTTAGTTCAGATATCATAGTATAATATGTTATTACCACTGACTTTAGAGTTACAAATTTCAGTATGAAATATTTCTCCATATTCTATTCGATCATATTTCGATGTTTCATAGCTTATAAAGTAACAAGAAGTGGTAACATAACTTAAATTAAATAATGAGTTATTATCGATATAATAACAAATAATATTCTGTTAAAGACAACCAAACTTTCGCAGTTATTTGTTATAACGTTTGAGTTAAAAAGCTGTGTTTAATAATTTCTAAATTACTTTGAAATGACTAAGTTTACTGATATTTATGAATAATTATAAGCTATAATCAGCAATTATTAGTTTAATATCCATTTAGGTAATCTTGTTAATTCATAAGCTACATAAAATTCTGAATCTTTGAATACCTAATAAATTTGGGAAGCTTGGAAAACAACTAAGCTTAAACAAGTAGATTTGTTATTTAAACTTTGCCACTGCATTTTAAACTCCTCAGCTTATTCTATTAAAAATTTCATATAATTCTATTTTGAGTTTTTGTATTCTTTGGAATAAATTTAATAACTCCAGACATGGTATGCTAACTATGAAATATTCAGCTGATCTCCACAATTTAATCTGAAGTACCGCAAACTCTCATCGATTATTTAATATTGAACTCCAAATTCGCTTCTTTAGTTCATTCACCACAGAAATTTAGAAACAGGTGGAACTTTAGGAACGGTCGAGGCATCAAATAGCACAGATTATTAACAAGTATAAGGTTAACGAATTTCCCTCGAATATAGGTAATTAGTCAATTAGCAATCGAAATTAGCAATGCTCCATTTGTAAATTAATATTTTGTCGAAACTGCTTGTGTTAAACTCGATTTAAATAATTTCACGAAGAAATGTTTATTGGATAAGGTGTATCTGCCAGAGTTTCGAAGAAATAGAAGTAGCTAAGACTCATAAAATTTTGGAGTGTGATACATAATTTAAATAAAATTTTACTAAAGTATTTGCGGTCAATGAAATATAATCAAATACAAATAGTTACAACCCTTCTTCTTGTCTCGTTCCAAAAACGATTACTGTCATTTATATGAAGAATTGAAATTTCGCACACTACATAATCAAACTTGCATTATTAAGTAGATTTAATTTCAACTTTATTGTTTCATGGCAAATACAAGCGGATAACATCGTGCCCCACTTCATCATGGGGAGACCGTTTTCAATCGACGTAGACCAATTCACTCAGGCGCTCGCCAGCTACTTCAAAGTGACTACCAACAGGGTCTTCGAGACAGAGAGACAGCTGTTCGAGGCCTTCAGCCAGGTGTACAAGATCCACCGCACTCCGATCTGGAACCACGTCGCGCAGCTTCTTGGCAAGTCCAAGCAGCAGGTGAAGAACTTCTACTTCAACACCTGGGCCACCCAGTTCGAGCCAGCGGTTTTCAACGAAAACAAAGATGTCCACTCTTCTTATGAAAGTGCTTCCAAAGACTCTCTTGTTCTAGAAAAGCAGGCTTCCAGCTCTCAAAGACAGGCCCAAGACGACGAGGAATACCTATACATCCAGAGATACCCAGTGAGGCCAATGCTCCTGAAGTTCAGCGACTTTAAAGTGTAGATGAGCGAGAGTATTTTAAGTCAGAGATTTCCGGCTCCCGACACAGACATCTCGTTCATCTCTTTTATCATGTGATTTTCTTTTACTCCATTAATCAATTTTTATCGTTTGCACAAAGTTTGACATTTATAGATATTCACAAATAGTCGAATAAGCACAACATATCATTTAAAAGACTATATTTTACCATTCCAACACCAAGTACATAACTGTAACAACGCGAACTAAATTATAATTCTCCACTCCAGCCTCCAATGAAACGCAACACATCCTAGCTGACTCCAAGTCGAAGCCCGCCACTACTTCCGGCTGCAGCATCCACATATATCCCAACAAGGGGGTGAAATTATTCATTTCGAGCGCGTCGGCTCTTCGGCTCAAGCCCTCTCACCGCATTTTGGGAATGGATAGGCAATCCAACTTTAAAGCGCTCGAGGCTACGGGAAATTGAATTATATCGTGAGAAATTCCATTATTACAAGGCATCTGAAGCAGTATCATTGAAGTTTATAATCGACGCTATTAAGAATATGTTTGCTTTTAAGTGAACCGGACGAAACGGCCACATGCGTGAGATGAGCAATTGGTTAGTCTTTATTATAGATCAAAGTATTTGCTAATATTACTCACACGGTTATTACAAATCCAAAGTGCCAAACCCTTTTTCTTCAACTCGTGTAGTTTCTCAGCATATGAAACAATGGCACGACTCCAGAAAACTAACAGCGTGTGCTCTTCTATGTCTTCAGACCACTTTTAGCAAAAATAAAGCAGCGACACCAGCGTAAGCCACTCCAGCTACGACCAGCCCATCATCTCCGCAGCGCCTAGTCCTTGTCGTTCACGAACGCATTCGCGTAGTGGTCCGCCCGTTCCTGCATGTTCTCCATCAGTTCGTTGCTGAAGGTCGAGCTCGGACAGTTGAATGTAATATTGTCCTAAGGTATCATTTCAAACAGTTCAGGATATCAATAATAATTAAAATAATAGCAATACAAAAAGAAATGTATTCTCACAATAAATTTTCGTCAAACATGCTGAAGAGCGAAGTGAACGTAAAATCTCCATCGTAACTAATTTAGTCGTCTTCTCTTTGCTCTGCTTACAATCTTTCTACCCAGGTGTTGAAGAAGTAGTTCTTCACTTGAACCGCCGACTTCCCCAGAACTTGGCCTATTTGCTCCCAAAGCTGCACCCGAGTCACTCTGGGCTGCGCCTTGAACACTTTGTACATCTCCTTGTTACTGTGAACCAGCACACCGGACATTAGGTGCAGACTCTGGCTGAGCGCCCTCGAGAACGCGTCGAACTTGATCGTGAATGGCCTTCCCATTTGGAGTGAGTGACGAACGCAATTTGGACACAAACTGTTAAAACCCGTGCATCTGGTTGAAAGTATTCAGAATCACAAAGCAATATAAATGCAATATAAATGATGGAAAGATAAGATTTACCATGTAGTTTGAAAGCTGAAATGGATTTTCATCGGTTCAAATTCAGTTGTGATTCTGCTAATTGAAATCTAAATATAAATGGTTGGGACAAAATATTAATTATTCTATGATACATATAACGTATTATGCTTCCAGTATATTATTGATTTTAGCCATTCAAATTTATTTATTAACAACATCACAACAAGGGATAATATACTATATTGTATACATAGTTTGTATATGTACAACGATTCAGTTTACTTAGCTGACAACCTACTCCAATTGAGAATTAAACATTTGAGTAAGTATATATATTAGTATATTGTTGATACGGTTACAGTTTAGTCATTATATATTAGAATATAATCTAATTTCAAATTTGGAGTTATTAGACTACATCTTGCGTTACATAGCGAAAATAGAAGGATGATTCATTTTCTGAAATACTTTCAATAGTATGATTTGAATTTTATGTTTATGCTAAAGTGTACACATTGGTTTACTTTGAAATATCTTCACGCATTTGAAGCACACAGCCGTGTCCCATGGTTTAGACTTCAGAGAAGATAGTGTGAAATTTACATGAAATCACAAATGTTACCATTTCGTCTCCAAAACTGCCCATTATCTTCATACATTAGTTTCAACAACATCAAAAAGATACAAAATGATACTTTGTAAATACGTTCATTAATTATAAACGAGTTAGAAATGTGCTGCATTTACCGCTGTATGCACTCGAGTAAGTACTCCACCCCGCTTCACAAACCAAAATGGGCAGACCCTTCACCATCCAACACGAGCAGTTCTCCGACGCCATGCAGCAGTACCTCCAGCACTACTACATGAGTGTGCTGAGCTCCAACCAAGAAATCTACCAGGCCTTCCTGAAGTACCCGAAAGCCAGCAGACCGCAGCTCTGGGAGCAGATGGCCGTCACCCTGGCCAGGTCTTCCGTCCAGGTCAAGAACTACTTCTTCAACACCTGGGTGGAGAGACTCGGTGGAGAGACCAAGCCGGCCAAGAAGCAGGTTTCCAGAAGCGAAGAGAGCAGGTCCAAAAGTAGCGAAACCCCGGCTTTCGTCCCGTTTGAGTTCGAGTTCGCCCCTGTGTTTAGTATTTTCGATTGATAAGTGATCCGTAGTTTTTGGTGTTTATGAGATATATGAAAAGTAACTAATTGTGGATTTAAATATAGAATTCTCACACCTGCGCATTATACGAGATAATCAGAAAGTAATAGAATAATCCAACATGGGACAGAAAATCAGATGATATCAGTTACATATATAAATACTTCTGTTGATCAATTATGAAATAATAAAATTGAATAACACAGTAGCACACTGACAGCCACACGGACTATAAAGCGCACGACTCCATCACGTACGCGCCATTTATAGCTTTTCAATCGTTGAAGCGTGAAATGCATTTTACCCTCAAATATCACCGCTGGTAAATATTTCACTCCAATGAAGTGTTCGCACACGACGACGAAGAACCTGGCCAAGGTCAGCTACATCTCGGTCCTTTTGCTGTGCCTCGCGATTTCGTGCACGTTCTTCGCGGACTTCCAGACCCTGGGCGTCAACGTGGTGCTGCCGGCAGTCACGATGGACCCGATCCAGGTTTCGGAGGTGCGGAAGGTGCCACTGAAGGGCAAGCTGTTCCGGATGACCTACTTCCAGAGCTCGGAGCTGGTGGTGTTCTCCGGCTCGAACCCGCGGATGCAGCGGACCTGCGCCGGATACTTCAAGGCCCAGAACAGCGTCCAGAGCAGCTTCCTGGGCTACCACGTGGTCCAGCCGAGCGCCTTCAAGGACACCGTGCTGGCGGACTTGAACGTCTCGTGCGTGCCCATGAACAACGACCTGAACTGGACCGACTTCCAAAAACTGGGCGCGTTCTTCGCCATCGCGACTCTGGTGGAGGTGGTGGTCTTGATTCTGGCGGCCAGCCTGATATGCGTGCGGCAGGAGTCCTGGTGCAGGTGCCGCAACCAAGACGGAATCGTGTACAACGTGTGCTGCTGAGCGAAACGGCGTCGAAAGTGAGATATTAGTTTGGTCTTGGGCTTTGACATTAATACTGGAATCTAAATTTTGATAACTAAAGTTATCTTTGAATATCTCATGCGGACTAAATCTTGGTATCTTAGCTAGAATACTACTACAGTCGATCGTGAAGACAAAGCTGTAGAATGTTCTAAGTCTCACGGTGTCGAATGCGGGACGACATGGAATTATATCAGCGCTGACACGATACCATTCCATATCAATTAGCTAACTCGAGTTTAGTGTAATATTTTTAGTTTCAAACGTGTTTTACTATTCCACCAAACGGATACCGGAGAGTTGTACAGCAGCTGTGTTTTACTCCACACCACAGATGGCGAGACCCTTCACGATTTCGATGCAGGCCTTCTCCGCCGCGCTCCAGGCGTATTTCCTGTATGCCACCGGAAAGAAGCACGTAACCGACGAAGAGCTGTTCGAGGCCTTCCAGGCCGTCTACAAAGCTAACAGAACGGCAATCTGGGAGTTCGTGGGCCAGCAGCTGGGGAAGACGAAGATTCAGGTCAAGAACTACTTCTTCAACACCTGGGCCGAGCAGTTCTACAAGGCCGGCGGCAAAATGAGACTGACTCAGCTGGACCAGATATTTCTCAGACAAGATTCAGATTTAACCTAAGATAAAGCCGATCCGGAGATCAAATTCGAATGCCAGCAGATCGCGGAAGACTACCTGCACGCGGAGTCGATTCTAACTGTGCTTCAGAACCTGGCTCAAAACAGCAAAGAAGCTTCGTCTGAAGTGGTGGCCCAGAACGGTAACAAACTGCCGTTGAGCAAGTTGATAAACAAAGAGCAGGTTTCGGGTTTCATGTCGGGGCTTCCGGCGTACTCCCAAGTTCTGCTGGTATTTCCGAACGCTGGTTTTGACAAATCGCTTTTTGAAGTTTTTGAAGCCCTAATAACATTTCGCCTTGTGGTGACCAGCGTGAGCTTGGACGGGTCTGACAACGCCGCGAAGACTTTGGAGACGCTCTTAGAAAAGAGCAAACCAGAACTTATTGTGCTGGACGAGGCCGCTCTAGGCGATTTAGAGTTAGCTAGTGCGTTGGAGTCCTTCCAGATCCAGATTGCGACCTTCTAGGCGCTTATGGACAAATGATTTCTTGAAACTCGGGTGGAGATAACGAAAAGATGAAATGAGAGTTTTGACTCTAATTCATAAACGCAAATGTGTACACATTTAAGATATATTTGGATAATACAATAGAAATTGTTCTTCATTCTCATAGAACGTCGTGCACGATTTATATTGTAATTATTTTCAGTCAGATACAATATCATTTATATAATTATAAAACAATAGTTATGTTGCAGCTGAGTTTTCAACTATTTTACAAATATAATAAATCACTTCAACATGTATCTAAATATCCAAATTAACTAATTTGGTGCACAATGCAAAATTATTATGTAACATGATATTTTGAATAGAATCTAGCAGTTCGACTCAGATTCATCTCTAAATGTATACAGAGTCAGAAGTTGATATAATATCACTAAACCACGTACATCGATACTCATCACTAAAATAGCATTTATAACAGTAATATTTTTTAACTTTTTTTGGAATCTTGGAGTGAAAATTTATTATTGTCACGCATTACGTACCCTTCGAAATATTAAAGTAAAATAATTTCATTTTTTATCTTCCCCACATCTTTAACATTTTTTGATTTTTTGGTCTTTTTATTCTTTAATTTATAACTGTAAGCAGCCGGAAATAGATTTAATCAATTTTAGTTATAACTTTCTAATTGCATTCGTCTGATAGCTATAACAATATTTATTTGAGAGATAATACTAATTTTAATTAAATGTTGAATTTTAAGGCATATTTTTATGTTTGAATCGTAGTATATTATCAAAGCTCAGTCTGCGGTACTTCGAACTTTTTGTCAGTCTCATGTGGAAATATATTATTTTCGTATGATTTAAAATTCTGACGAAATAATCTTTTCAGGTCATATAAATATTGAAAATAACCTAAATATATATTATTAAGCAAATAGCTTTATTTCTCATTAAAATCTTCTTCACTCAGTATATATGTCAAATAATAATGATAACGATTGTACGGCTTCTTATTACCGAATTATTTATCTTATCCTCAAATTTCGTTGTATTAATAAATGCTTGAGTTAATATGGAAAACACAAATAATCATCACTGTTATTAATATCAAGGAGCACATAAAACAATAAAGATAATAATCTTGAAATCTGTATTTATTTGTAAATTTTGAAAATTACTTTAAACACTACTTCTTGATGTATTCTGATTAAACCTGATATTTGCGTATATAACAACACCGGTACTTTATATTTAACGTATAATTTAGAATTAAGTTAAATTAAGAAAACTACATAATTAGTTAAATTGTATTATTTAACAAAGCACTAACGAATAGCTTTATATGACAAAAGATACCGTATTTATTAATGTTCAGTTGTTACTAATTAGTTCATGATATCGTGGCTGATATCCGCTTTGTTATGTTTAATAACCAGTATTCATATTATAGTTGGGAGAGTTAAGTAAAACTCACCGTCAATATTTAGTTCAGATATCATAGTATAATATGTTATTACCACTGACTTTAGAGTTACAAATTTCAGTATGAAATATTTCTCCATATTCTATTCGATCATATTTCGATGTTTCATAGCTTATAAAGTAACAAGAAGTGGTAACATAACTTAAATTAAATAATGAGTTATTATCGATATAATAACAAATAATATTCTGTTAAAGACAACCAAACTTTCGCAGTTATTTGTTATAACGTTTGAGTTAAAAAGCTGTGTTTAATAATTTCTAAATTACTTTGAAATGACTAAGTTTACTGATATTTATGAATAATTATAAGCTATAATCAGCAATTATTAGTTTAATATCCATTTAGGTAATCTTGTTAATTCATAAGCTACATAAAATTCTGAATCTTTGAATACCTAATAAATTTGGGAAGCTTGGAAAACAACTAAGCTTAAACAAGTAGATTTGTTATTTAAACTTTGCCACTGCATTTTAAACTCCTCAGCTTATTCTATTAAAAATTTCATATAATTCTATTTTGAGTTTTTGTATTCTTTGGAATAAATTTAATAACTCCAGACATGGTATGCTAACTATGAAATATTCAGCTGATCTCCACAATTTAATCTGAAGTACCGCAAACTCTCATCGATTATTTAATATTGAACTCCAAATTCGCTTCTTTAGTTCATTCACCACAGAAATTTAGAAACAGGTGGAACTTTAGGAACGGTCGAGGCATCAAATAGCACAGATTATTAACAAGTATAAGGTTAACGAATTTCCCTCGAATATAGGTAATTAGTCAATTAGCAATCGAAATTAGCAATGCTCCATTTGTAAATTAATATTTTGTCGAAACTGCTTGTGTTAAACTCGATTTAAATAATTTCACGAAGAAATGTTTATTGGATAAGGTGTATCTGCCAGAGTTTCGAAGAAATAGAAGTAGCTAAGACTCATAAAATTTTGGAGTGTGATACATAATTTAAATAAAATTTTACTAAAGTATTTGCGGTCAATGAAATATAATCAAATACAAATAGTTACAACCCTTCTTCTTGTCTCGTTCCAAAAACGATTACTGTCATTTATATGAAGAATTGAAATTTCGCACACTACATAATCAAACTTGCATTATTAAGTAGATTTAATTTCAACTTTATTGTTTCATGGCAAATACAAGCGGATAACATCGTGCCCCACTTCATCATGGGGAGACCGTTTTCAATCGACGTAGACCAATTCACTCAGGCGCTCGCCAGCTACTTCAAAGTGACTACCAACAGGGTCTTCGAGACAGAGAGACAGCTGTTCGAGGCCTTCAGCCAGGTGTACAAGATCCACCGCACTCCGATCTGGAACCACGTCGCGCAGCTTCTTGGCAAGTCCAAGCAGCAGGTGAAGAACTTCTACTTCAACACCTGGGCCACCCAGTTCGAGCCAGCGGCTTTCAACGAAAACAAAGATGTCCACTCTTCTTATGAAAGTGCTTCCAAAGACTCTCTTGTTCTAGAAAAGCAGGCTTCCAGCTCTCAAAGACAGGCCCAAGACGACGAGGAATACCTATACATCCAGAGATACCCAGTGAGGCCAATGCTCCTGAAGTTCAGCGACTTTAAAGTGTAGATGAGCGAGAGTATTTTAAGTCAGAGATTTCCGGCTCCCGACACAGACATCTCGTTCATCTCTTTTATCATGTGATTTTCTTTTACTCCATTAATCAATTTTTATCGTTTGCACAAAGTTTGACATTTATAGATATTCACAAATAGTCGAATAAGCACAACATATCATTTAAAAGACTATATTTTACCATTCCAACACCAAGTACATAACTGTAACAACGCGAACTAAATTATAATTCTCCACTCCAGCCTCCAATGAAACGCAACACATCCTAGCTGACTCCAAGTCGAAGCCCGCCACTACTTCCGGCTGCAGCATCCACATATATCCCAACAAGGGGGTGAAATTATTCATTTCGAGCGCGTCGGCTCTTCGGCTCAAGCCCTCTCACCGCATTCTGGGAATGGATAGGCAATCCAACTTTAAAGCGCTCGAGGCTACGGGAAATTGAATTATATCGTGAGAACTTCCATTATTACAAGGCATCTGAAGCAGTATCATTGAAGTTCATTAGCGACGCTATTAAGAATATGTTTGCTTTTAAGTGAACCGGACGAAACGGCCACATGCGTGAGATGAGCAATCGGTTTTTCTATATTATAGATCATAGTATTTGTTAATATTACTCACACGGTTATTACAAGTCCAAAGTGCCAAACCCTTTTTCTTCAACCCGCGTAGTTTCTCAGCATATGAAACAATGGCACGACTCCAGAATACTAACGGTCTATGCTATTCTATGACCACAGTATGAATATTTTGACCATCGTCCAGGATAGATCATTGGAATTATATGACTATATTGAGTATTTATATTTACTAAATTACTTAACTATACATTACCGTTGATGTAATTCAGATCTCATTTGTAATTCAAATTGCAACAATTTATTTATCTAAATTATAGATTACGGGTATGTATTTTAATGTACTATTCACTTGAATTATTTATACCCAATATATTCATAATTTAATGTATATACGTCAGTAGTGTGTATTATATTTGTGTCAACGTACATTAACATTAAAAAATCTTTTTGTGGTCACTTATTACCTTATTTATATTCTGCATTACTTTTATATAATTTCATTCCTTGTACTATTTTGAGTATTCACCAATACATTACCTATTTAAAAACATTTATTATTATCACATTTATCTCTTTCAATATTTAAAAGTATCATTTTTCATCTTTCCAAATCTCACTCCAAATGCATGCACAAGCTAGTTAGTACACAAAATGGGAGCACAGCGACGAACTTAAACTGAAATAAGCGGTTGAAAAATACGGAAACAACTGGGACGCGATTCATAAATTTGTTTTTCCAGAGAGAGGGGCCATTTGCCTGAAGAACAAATACTACACGAAAATTCACCAGAACAAGGCGTTCGAAAACACAAACGAACTGAACAAAAGCGAATAAATGGTCATGGACTTCGTTCGCCAAATTTTAGAGACACAATAAAATGAGTGAATAGAAAGATAATTATATTTTGTTCTGAGTGAAAGTTTTGAATAGAAACAGATCAGGTTAAATAACAGATTGAAGAAATAAAAGAAATCTAAAATAGTTAAAATTTAGCTGAATATGAAACTTTTAATAAGACTTTTAATAAGACTAATTTCATATAAGAATTTATTATGTAATGGATTACATATATTATCACAATAAATTTTCGTCAAACAAGCTGAAGAGCGAAGTGAACGTAAAATCTCCATCGTAACTAATTTAGTCGTCTTCTCTTTGCTCTGCTTACAATCTTTCCACCCAGGTGTTGAAGAAGTAGTTCTTCACTTGAACCGCCGACTTCCCCAGAACTTGGCCTATTTGCTCCCAAAGCTGCACCCGAGTCACTCTGGGCTGCGCCTTGAACACTTTGTACATCTCCTTGTTACTGTGAACCAGCACACCGGACATTAGGTGCAGACTCTGGCTGAGCGCCCTCGAGAACGCGTCGAACTTGATCGTGAATGGCCTTCCCATTTGGAGTGAGTGACGAATGAAGGCTTAACACCATATATATAAACAGCGTATCTAGTTAAAAGTTATTAAATTATATGTATAATATATCGGCTCACTATGTATAATAGTATACAAGTTTGATTCGGTAGATAGTTCATATATACAACGATTCGGTTTACTTTGCTTATATCTTACCACAATCATCAAGATAAATATTAAACACTTCGCTAGAGTATATGTATTAGTATACAAGAATTGTTATCCAAATTTCAAATTTGGAGTTATTAGACTACATCTTGCGTTACATAGCGAAAATAGAAGGATGATTCATTTTCTGAAATACTTTCAATAGTATGATTTGAATTTTATGTTTATGCTAAAGTGTACACATTGGTTTACTTTGAAATATCTTCACGCATTTGAAGCACACAGCCGTGTCCCATGGTTTAGACTTCAGAGAAGATAGTGTGAAATTTACATGAAATCACAAATGTTACCATTTCGTCTCCAAAACTGCCCATTATCTTCATACATTAGTTTCAACAACATCAAAAAGATACAAAATGATACTTTGTAAATACGTTCATTAATTATAAACGAGTTAGAAATGTGCTGCATTTACCGCTGTATGCACTCGAGTAAGTACTCCACCCCGCTTCACAAACCAAAATGGGCAGACCCTTCACCATCCAACACGAGCAGTTCTCCGACGCCATGCAGCAGTACCTCCAGCACTACTACATGAGTGTGCTGAGCTCCAACCAAGAAATCTACCAGGCCTTCCTAAAGTACCCGAAAGCCAGCAGACCGCAGCTCTGGGAGCAGATGGCCGTCACCCTGGCCAGGTCTTCCGTCCAGGTCAAGAACTACTTCTTCAACACCTGGGTGGAGAGACTCGGTGGAGAGACCAAGCCGGCCAAGAAGCAGGTTTCCAGAAGCGAAGAGAGCAGTTCCAAAAGTAGCGAAACCCCGGCTTTCGTCCCGTTTGAGTTCGAGTTCGCCCCTGTGTTTAGTATTTTCGATTGATAAGTGATCCGTAGTTTTTGGTGTTATGAGATTTATGAAAAGTAACTATATTTGGATTTAAATATAGAATTCTCACACCCGCGTATTATACGAGATAATTAGAAAGTAATAGAATAATCCAACATGGGACAGAAATTCAGATGATATCAGTTACAAATATAAATACTTCTGTTGATCAACTATGAAATAATAAAATTGAATAACACAGTAGCACACTGGCAGCCACACGGACTATAAAGCGCACGACTCCATCACTTACGCGCCATTTATAGTATTTCAATCATTGAAGCGTGAAATGCATTTTACCCTCAAATATCACCGCTGGTAAATATTTCACTCCAATGAAGTGTTCGCACACGACGACGAAGAACCTGGCCAAGGTCAGCTACATCTCGGTCCTTTTGCTGTGCCTCGCGATTTCGTGCACGTTCTTCGCGGACTTCCAGACCCTGGGCGTCAACGTGGTGCTGCCGGCAGTCACGATGGACCCGATCCAGGTTTCGGAGGTGCGGAAGGTGCCACTGAAGGGCAAGCTGTTCCGGATGACCTACTTCCAGAGCTCGGAGCTGGTGGTGTTCTCCGGCTCGAACCCGCGGATGCAGCGGACCTGCGCCGGATACTTCAAGGCCCAGAACAGCGTCCAGAGCAGCTTCCTGGGCTACCACGTGGTCCAGCCGAGCGCCTTCAAGGACACCGTGCTGGCGGACTTGAACGTCTCGTGCGTGCCCATGAACAACGACCTGAACTGGACCGACTTCCAAAAACTGGGCGCGTTCTTCGCCATCGCGACTCTGGTGGAGGTGGTGGTCTTGATTCTGGCGGCCAGCCTGATATGCGTGCGGCAGGAGTCCTGGTGCAGGTGCCGCAACCAAGACGGAATCGTGTACAACGTGTGCTGCTGAGCGAAACGGCGTCGAAAGTGAGATATTAGTTTGGTCTTGGGCTTTGGCGATATTACTGGAATCTAAATTTTGATAACTAAAGTTATCTGTGTATATCTTCATGCGGACTAAATCTTGGTATCTTAGCTAGAATACTACTACAGTCGATCGTGAAGACAAAGCTGTAGAATGTTCTAAGTCTCACGGTGTCGAATGCGGGACGACATGGAATTATATCAGCGCTGACACGATACCATTCCATATCAATTAGCTAACTCGAGTTTAGTGTAATATTTTTAGTTTCAAACGTGTTTTACTATTCCACCAAACGGATACCGGAGAGTTGTACAGCAGCTGTGTTTTACTCCACACCACAGATGGCGAGACCCTTCACGATTTCGATGCAGGCCTTCTCCGCCGCGCTCCAGGCGTATTTCCTGTATGCCACCGGAAAGAAGCACGTAACCGACGAAGAGCTGTTCGAGGCCTTCCAGGCCGTCTACAAAGCTAACAGAACGGCAATCTGGGAGTTCGTGGGCCAGCAGCTTGGGAAGACGAAGATTCAGGTCAAGAACTACTTCTTCAACACCTGGGCCGAGCAGTTCTACAAGGCCGGCGGCAAAATGAGACTGACTCAGCTGGACCAGATATTTCTCAGACAAGATTCAGATTTAACCTAAGATAAAGCCGATCCGGAGATCAAATTCGAATGCCGGCAGATCGCGGAAGACTACCTGCACGCGGAGTCGATTCTAACTGTGCTTCAGAACCTGGCTCAAAACAGCAAAGAAGCTTCGTCTGAAGTGGTGGCCCAGAACGGTAACAAACTGCCGTTGAGCAAGTTGATAAACAAAGAGCAGGTTTCGGGTTTCATGTCGGGGCTTCCGGCGTACTCCCAAGTTCTGCTGGTATTTCCGAGCGCTGGTTTTGACAAATCGCTTTTTGAAGTGCTTGAAGCACTAATAACATTTCGCCTTGTGGTGACCAGCGTGAGCTTGGACGGGTCTGACAACGCCGCGAAGACTTTGGAGACGCTCTTAGAAAAGAGCAAACCAGAACTTATTGTGCTGGACGAGGCGGCACTTGGCGATTTAGAGTTAGCTAGTGCGTTGGAGTCCTTCCAGATCCAGATTGCGACCTTCTAGGCGCTTATGGACAAATGATTTCTTGAAACTCGGGTGGAGATAACGAAAAGATGAAATGAGAGTTTTGACTCTAATTCATAAACGCAAATGTGTACACATTTAAGATATATTTGGATAATAAAATAGAAATTGTTCTTCATTCTCATAGAACGTCGTGCACGATTTATATTGTAATTATTTTCAGTCAGATACAATATCATTTATATAATTATAAAACAATAGTTATGTTGCAGCTGAGTTTTCAACTATTTTACAAATATAATAAATCACTTCAACATGTATCTAAATATCCAAATTAACTAATTTGGTGCACAATGCAAAATTATTATGTAACATGATATTTTGAATAGAATCTAGCAGTTCGACTCAGATTCATCTCTAAATGTATACAGAGTCAGAAGTTGATATAATATCACTAAACCACGTACATCGATACTCATCACTAAAATAGCATTTATAACAGTAATATTTTTTAACTTTTTTTGGAATCTTGGAGTGAAAATTTATTATTGTCACGCATTACGTACCCTTCGAAATATTAAAGTAAAATAATTTCATTTTTTATCTTCCCCACATCTTTAACATTTTTTGATTTTTTGGTCTTTTTATTCTTTAATTTATAACTGTAAGCAGCCGGAAATAGATTTAATCAATTTTAGTTATAACTTTCTAATTGCATTCGTCTGATAGCTATAACAATATTTATTTGAGAGATAATACTAATTTTAATTAAATGTTGAATTTTAAGGCATATTTTTATGTTTGAATCGTAGTATATTATCAAAGCTCAGTCTGCGGTACTTCGAACTTTTTGTCAGTCTCATGTGGAAATATATTATTTTCGTATGATTTAAAATTCTGACGAAATAATCTTTTCAGGTCATATAAATATTGAAAATAACCTAAATATATATTATTAAGCAAATAGCTTTATTTCTCATTAAAATCTTCTTCACTCAGTATATATGTCAAATAATAATGATAACGATTGTACGGCTTCTTATTACCGAATTATTTATCTTATCCTCAAATTTCGTTGTATTAATAAATGCTTGAGTTAATATGGAAAACACAAATAATCATCACTGTTATTAATATCAAGGAGCACATAAAACAATAAAGATAATAATCTTGAAATCTGTATTTATTTGTAAATTTTGAAAATTACTTTAAACACTACTTCTTGATGTATTCTGATTAAACCTGATATTTGCGTATATAACAACACCGGTACTTTATATTTAACGTATAATTTAGAATTAAGTTAAATTAAGAAAACTACATAATTAGTTAAATTGTATTATTTAACAAAGCACTAACGAATAGCTTTATATGACAAAAGATACCGTATTTATTAATGTTCAGTTGTTACTAATTAGTTCATGATATCGTGGCTGATATCCGCTTTGTTATGTTTAATAACCAGTATTCATATTATAGTTGGGAGAGTTAAGTAAAACTCACCGTCAATATTTAGTTCAGATATCATAGTATAATATGTTATTACCACTGACTTTAGAGTTACAAATTTCAGTATGAAATATTTCTCCATATTCTATTCGATCATATTTCGATGTTTCATAGCTTATAAAGTAACAAGAAGTGGTAACATAACTTAAATTAAATAATGAGTTATTATCGATATAATAACAAATAATATTCTGTTAAAGACAACCAAACTTTCGCAGTTATTTGTTATAACGTTTGAGTTAAAAAGCTGTGTTTAATAATTTCTAAATTACTTTGAAATGACTAAGTTTACTGATATTTATGAATAATTATAAGCTATAATCAGCAATTATTAGTTTAATATCCATTTAGGTAATCTTGTTAATTCATAAGCTACATAAAATTCTGAATCTTTGAATACCTAATAAATTTGGGAAGCTTGGAAAACAACTAAGCTTAAACAAGTAGATTTGTTATTTAAACTTTGCCACTGCATTTTAAACTCCTCAGCTTATTCTATTAAAAATTTCATATAATTCTATTTTGAGTTTTTGTATTCTTTGGAATAAATTTAATAACTCCAGACATGGTATGCTAACTATGAAATATTCAGCTGATCTCCACAATTTAATCTGAAGTACCGCAAACTCTCATCGATTATTTAATATTGAACTCCAAATTCGCTTCTTTAGTTCATTCACCACAGAAATTTAGAAACAGGTGGAACTTTAGGAACGGTCGAGGCATCAAATAGCACAGATTATTAACAAGTATAAGGTTAACGAATTTCCCTCGAATATAGGTAATTAGTCAATTAGCAATCGAAATTAGCAATGCTCCATTTGTAAATTAATATTTTGTCGAAACTGCTTGTGTTAAACTCGATTTAAATAATTTCACGAAGAAATGTTTATTGGATAAGGTGTATCTGCCAGAGTTTCGAAGAAATAGAAGTAGCTAAGACTCATAAAATTTTGGAGTGTGATACATAATTTAAATAAAATTTTACTAAAGTATTTGCGGTCAATGAAATATAATCAAATACAAATAGTTACAACCCTTCTTCTTGTCTCGTTCCAAAAACGATTACTGTCATTTATATGAAGAATTGAAATTTCGCACACTACATAATCAAACTTGCATTATTAAGTAGATTTAATTTCAACTTTATTGTTTCATGGCAAATACAAGCGGATAACATCGTGCCCCACTTCATCATGGGGAGACCGTTTTCAATCGACGTAGACCAATTCACTCAGGCGCTCGCCAGCTACTTCAAAGTGACTACCAACAGGGTCTTCGAGACAGAGAGACAGCTGTTCGAGGCCTTCAGCCAGGTGTACAAGATCCACCGCACTCCGATCTGGAACCACGTCGCGCAGCTTCTTGGCAAGTCCAAGCAGCAGGTGAAGAACTTCTACTTCAACACCTGGGCCACCCAGTTCGAGCCAGCGGCTTTCAACGAAAACAAAGATGTCCACTCTTCTTATGAAAGTGCTTCCAAAGACTCTCTTGTTCTAGAAAAGCAGGCTTCCAGCTCTCAAAGACAGGCCCAAGACGACGAGGAATACCTATACATCCAGAGATACCCAGTGAGGCCAATGCTCCTGAAGTTCAGCGACTTTAAAGTGTAGATGAGCGAGAGTATTTTAAGTCAGAGATTTCCGGCTCCCGACACAGACATCTCGTTCATCTCTTTTATCATGTGATTTTCTTTTACTCCATTAATCAATTTTTATCGTTTGCACAAAGTTTGACATTTATAGATATTCACAAATAGTCGAATAAGCACAACATATCATTTAAAAGACTATATTTTACCATTCCAACACCAAGTACATAACTGTAACAACGCGAACTAAATTATAATTCTCCACTCCAGCCTCCAATGAAACGCAACACATCCTAGCTGACTCCAAGTCGAAGCCCGCCACTACTTCCGGCTGCAGCATCCACATATATCCCAACAAGGGGGTGAAATTATTCATTTCGAGCGCGTCGGCTCTTCGGCTCAAGCCCTCTCACCGCATTTTGGGAATGGATAGGCAATCCAACTTTAAAGCGCACGAGGCTACAGGAAATTGAATTATATCGTGAGAACTTCCATTATTACAAGGCATCTGAAGCAGTATCATTGAAGTTCATTAGCGACGCTATTAAGAATATGTTTGCTTTTAAGTGAACCGGACGAAACGGCCACATGCGTGAGATGAGCAATCGGTTTTTCTATATTATAGATCATAGTATTTGTTAATATTACTCACACGGTTATTACAAGTCCAAAGTGCCAAACCCTTTTTCTTCAACCCGCGTAGTTTCTCAGCATATGAAACAATGGCACGACTCCAGAAAACTAACAGCGTGTGCTCTTCTATGTCTTCAGACCACTTTTAGCAAAAATAAAGCAGCGACACCAGCGTAAGCCACTCCAGCTACGACCAGCCCATCATCTCCGCAGCGCCTAGTCCTTGTCGTTCACGAACGCATTCGCGTAGTGGTCCGCCCGTTCCTGCATGTTCTCCATCAGTTCGTTGCTGAAGGTCGAGCTCGGACAGTTGAATGTAATATTGTCCTAAGGTATCATTTCAAACAGTTCAGGATATCAATAATAATTAAAATAATAGCAATACAAAAAGAAATGTATTCTCACAATAAATTTTCGTCAAACATGCTGAAGAGCGAAGTGAACGTAAAATCTCCATCGTAACTAATTTAGTCGTCTTCTCTTTGCTCTGCTTACAATCTTTCTACCCAGGTGTTGAAGAAGTAGTTCTTCACTTGAACCGCCGACTTCCCCAGAACTTGGCCTATTTGCTCCCAAAGCTGCACCCGAGTCACTCTGGGCTGCGCCTTGAACACTTTGTACATCTCCTTGTTACTGTGAACCAGCACACCGGACATTAGGTGCAGACTCTGGCTGAGCGCCCTCGAGAACGCGTCGAACTTGATCGTGAATGGCCTTCCCATTTGGAGTGAGTGACGAACGCAATTTGGACACAAACTGTTAAAACCCGTGCATCTGGTTGAAAGTATTCAGAATCACAAAGCAATATAAATGCAATATAAATGATGGAAAGATAAGATTTACCATGTAGTTTGAAAGCTGAAATGGATTTTCATCGGTTCAAATTCAGTTGTGATTCTGCTAATTGAAATCTAAATATAAATGGTTGGGACAAAATATTAATTATTCTATGATACATATAACGTATTATGCTTCCAGTATATTATTGATTTTAGCCATTCAAATTTATTTATTAACAACATCACAACAAGGGATAATATACTATATTGTATACATAGTTTGTATATGTACAACGATTCAGTTTACTTAGCTGACAACCTACTCCAATTGAGAATTAAACATTTGAGTAAGTATATATATTAGTATATTGTTGATACGGTTACAGTTTAGTCATTATATATTAGAATATAATCTAATTTCAAA